>VDFB02250173.1:0-212769 GCA_007258455.2 Sequoia sempervirens
AAAGGACTCATTGTCCAAGTACAAAGGCTCACTACCTACAAAAGGGACTCACTGTCCAACAAAGAGGCTTACTATCTACAGAGGATTATACAAAAATAGA
Organism: Sequoia sempervirens; assembly: GCA_007258455.2. Lineage (NCBI taxonomy): Eukaryota > Viridiplantae > Streptophyta > Pinopsida > Cupressales > Cupressaceae > Sequoia > Sequoia sempervirens. The sequence continues at coordinate 101 of VDFB02250173.1, forward strand.
ATAAGGCTTTACAACCTAAAGATGAACTAGAAAGATGCACCTATCATGTGTTGATACAGTTTCGGAGATGCTCACAACTGCTGCCTTTTTTATTACACCTTCACACTCATTACTTGCTCAATATTTCTTCTATCTCTTCTCTGCTGTCTACACACACTTACTTCTCTTCGCTACACCCACTCTTAAACTATTTTCCATATATATATCCGATCTTCATCACAAGCACCAATTAAGTCAACCTAATTAGATGCAATTAATTATAAAGGATATCAACTGTCGACTCCACAAAATATTTCCAAAATGCAATTCGACCGTTAGCACGATACATTGTGTCGGCTTGGACCAAGAAATAGATCTCACATAAGTTTTGATATCATATCAAAATTATCTTCACAAGTCGGCCAAGAATAGTCTTCAATGCAACCAACATAATAATGCCACTTCATTGTATGAGCACGAAAACACGAAATAACCTAATCATGCATGCCTTTAACATCCATAAGTAGTTTCCCAAAACCGTAATCAACAATTGTCAAATGTGGAGAAATGCAGACTAGAATACCAGAGGGGCAACCAAAAATACCAAATCAACCACCAAATAAGATAAGACAGTCATACACACCGGTATAGAGTACCAGACCAAACTACCAACATGGTGACATCAATGACAACATATAGATAATCTAGTCATTCTTCCAACAATCTCCCCCTTTGTCATTGATGGCAACATGTAAACAAAAATTCTCCTTTCCTCAATTTTGTTTTTAAACTTTCTCCACTATCTCCAACACTCTCCTGCTTTGACATCAATGGCAAAGGGCGCCAAAAATGAGTGTAAACATGGTGATATCAAAATTTCAAAAGATTTCCAAAAAGCTTAAAAAACTTCCAACAATCTAGAACATTTAAGTAGAAATTAAGTGAAGATGACATTCTTCACTTGGAAAACCTTCTTATACCTTTTCTTGAGAACTGGATACAACTTCTTCCAATTAAAAACAATAGATTTCATCTTTGTGCATGTACTTTCCAATAATCCCAAATAGAGTAAAAGAGGGTGACCAAGCTACAACAAAACATTGTTTCTCAGCATCTTCAACATCAATAAGAATTCCAGAAAGATGCTCTAATCGGACTTTAGCAATTTCTTTAAGAAGCCAGAAGGTCTTTGTCACATCAACTCTCTGTCGTTGTGTAATGATTATTTCAGCCTGTAGTTCACCAACTCTTATCCTTTGCTTCCCTTCTTTATCTTCAAATATATCAAAATTCTTTCCAATGTTGTTCACCTCAACTTCAATCGCTTCAATTCTGCTTCTGAAATTATCTACAACTGCAGGCCACCGAAGACAATACTTGTAAATAGCTAAAATTTCTTTAACACACTTCTTTGTTTCCACAATCAATCCAAACAATCTTTGCATAGCCTTTTTACATCTCCTTTCAACCAAGATTCCCATCTTATGTCCTTTCGGACCTTCAAGCAACATCCTTTCTTCAACAATCTCAATTAGATTTTCTGGAAAGAAATCAGAAACAAAAGATACTTCAATTCCTTCTAAAGTAGATAGTCTACCAGAGCATCATCGATTTTCAATTTGTCAATAGGCGAGGCAACACTCCACAGTTCACCAATCTTCTTCATTTTTCCTTCAACTATCATAGACTGGATGCCATTAGGATCAGGTGATTAAGTGCCAGTCAGAGACTCTTTCTCCTTCTCATCTAAAATGTCAATGATATCTTTAGTTATCTCTTTTCTCCTTTTCGATTCTGAAAGGGAATCACAGATAACAACCTCCATTTCTCTTTTTCCGGAGGAAGAACCCACTTCAAATCAACTTGATGCAAATATATCAAAGCACGGGTTTGCTCGTAAATATGAGAAATATTATTTGCACGTATTCACATTATCTTCCAAAGACTCTAGATATCTATAAATTTGCTTTCCAATAGGGATACCAGATTCCCACATCGCCTTATCTTTTCTCGATAGAGAATTTAGAAAGTAAAACACCAGACATACCAGCAAGGATCCGAAATGAAAGGGATAATTCTCGACCAATGACATTTGAACATTTTCAAGCAAATTCTCAAGTAGCAAGCTGCATAAATCAAACTGTCTGTTCTCCTTGACCATCATGTGGGCAATGTGTACGACAATAGCTAAAGTTGAGCTTTCATGATTTCTGAAATAAATTTTGTATGAGATACCATACACAACATACCTAACAACCGAGTCAATGAGTGTATTAATCAGGAGTGCTCTAAGATCTCTGCCGATGCCAATCAACTCCACCACATCTTTATACTTCACAGTTTTCTTTCCAGGGATCTCTCCAACGTTGCATAATCCAATGATTGCTTTGATTGCTTCCTTCAAAATCAAATAGGGTTTTTCCAAAACAATGCTTCCATTCTTAACACAGTTCAACAAAAACAAGATAACCTCTTTATCTATAATCCATAGAAATTCACTCCATAAATCCATCCCTAGGGTTTTTATATTCTGTAATTCGACTTCACTCAACCCTAGTTCAATTGCCTTCATTTTCCTATGATTGTATTCTTCTACCTTGACCCTTTTTAGCTTTAGAGAGGTAACAACACACAGACCACCGTCCATTGCTTTGCTTTCTTGAAATTCAACGATACTTCTTCAATTTTCTTCTTTCCTTTTGCAATCAGAAAAAAAAGTTTCCAGATTACCTAAATCAATCTTCAAATTCCCTTTAGAAAGACTTTGAGCACGCCTCAAGATTTTTTCAGAGCACCTTCCAAAGGCTTCAGATGCACAATTAACCAATAAACACCATAAATTTATTTAACCATCGTCGAGCTTGCCCTGAGCGCATTAAATGCATAAATGCAAAAAAATGCTAAACACATACTTCACTTAGCACAGAAAAACCTAATTCGATCCGCAAATCCTTATACCAACATATTTTTCTCCAGTTCTTTTTCCAAAACCTCTGAATGAACATTCTTCACATTTCAACCATGTGCCAACCTCTGACACACCATTCTTCCATGGGGTTTTTATGATTTTCTAATAATGCTCCCCACAAGACCATGCTAGGTCTAAATTTCAAATAAGTCATATGTACTGGATGAGAGTACAGACACATCAAGAGTCTCAGGTTTTTCTTCTTCTTTCTTCTTCCATACCTTATTCATTTCTTGCTTCATCTCTTCTTTGTCAATCTTCTTTACCGGTTCACTCTTCTCTTCCAGAGCAGACTTCTTTTCTTTCTTATTCTTGCAAATTTTAGATACATGTCCAGGTTTATTGTAGTTATAACAGATCACACCATTTTGATTAGACTGTTCTCCATTATTCCTTGATCTACAGTGATTTGCTCTATGTCCAAATTTATTGCAGTTATAGCGGTAGCCATTAAAGAATTGATTCATTTTGCCTTCATTAAACCTGTTCCTCATTACCCGATTGAACATACTCACTCGGGATCTGCATTCTGTAGCTTTGTGTCCAAACTTCCCACATTCAAAACATCTTTTGGAAAGAGAACCAAAAAACCAATTCATCTTGCTCCTGCATTCAGTTGCTTTATGACCATATTTGTTACAAGAAAAGCAAACACCATCAAAAGAGGGGTACCTCTGTGCATTAGGCTGTCTCACAGGGGGTCTTCTTGCAAAATTCCTTCTCTGCTTCCTCTTGCCTTGATTCTTTTTCACATCTTTAGAACTTTCACCGACATCAACTCCTAAGCCACCTTTGTCTTTACATGGTTTTTGTCCTGCAAGCAGTTCTTCAAGTTTACCAGAGCTAGATTTGAAATTACTTTCACATAGTTTAGCCTTCTCTAGATCCACCCTTAAGTTTACTATCTCTTGCTCGAGTTTGGAACATTCATCAGACTTGTTCTGCACCATTGTATTTAGACATTCTTCAATCCTCTTCTTCTCTTCTACTATCACTTTCAGTCCAATTATCTCTTGTTTTAGCTGTTCACTTAATTCTCTATCTTTCCTTAAATTTCTTCAACTGTTCCTTCAATTTTCTAACACATTCGTTTGCTTCATCAAGATTCTATTTTAGATCTTTGTTTTCTCTTTCCACTTTGTCAAGATCTTCAAGAGTAGTTTAGAGGTCTCCTTTATCATCCATTCAACCAGCCTTCAGGATCCTCCTCAAGCGTTAAGCTTCTACACAAGGAACCACAAGCTCTAATACCAATTGTTAAACATGTGAAGGACAACTGAGGGGGGGTGAATCAGTTGTCACACAAATTTAAACTTAAAACTTTATCACTTATCAAATCTTCAACCATACTATTATGTTATTAAATATAATCTTGAAACATAAATAACATAAAGTAAATCAACACAATGAACACCAGATTTTACGTGGAAAACCCAATAAGGGAAAAACCACGGTGAGCGTTAACTCACACTATATAGTATTTACAAAAGAGGCTCACTACCAAAAGGAGGACTCACTATCCAAGTACAAAGCCTCACTGTCTACAAAAGGGACTCACTGTCCAACAGAGAGGCTCACTGCCTACAAAGGATTATACAAAAATAAAATAAGGTTTTACAGCCCAAAGATGAACTGGAAAGATGCACATATCATGTGCTAATACAGTTCTGGAGATGCTCACATCTGCTTCCTTTTTTATTACACCTTCACACTCATTACTCACTCAATATTTCTTCTATCTCTTCTCTGCTATCTACACACACTTCTCTTCACTACACTCACTCTTAAACTATTCGCCATATACTTATATATATATATTCGATCTTCATCACAAGCACCAATTAGGTCAACCTAATTAGATGCAATTCATTATAAAGGATATCAACTGTTGGTTCCACAAAATATTTCCAAAATGCAATTCGACTCTTAGCACGATACATTGTGTCGGCTTGGACCAAGAAATAGATCTCACATAAATTTTGATATCATATCAAAATTATCTTAACAAGTCGGCTAGGAATAGTCTTAAACACAACCAACAGAATAATGTCACTTCATTGTATGAGCACGAAAACACGAAATAACTTGATTATGCATGCCTTTAACATCCATAAGTAGTTTCCCAAAACCATAATCAACAATTGTCAAATGTGCAGAAATGCGGACTAGAATACCGGAGGGGCAACCAAAAATAACGGATTAGCCACTAGAGAAGATAAGACAATCATACTCACAGGTATAGAATACCAGACCAAACTACCAACATGGTGACATCAATGACAATATATAGATAACCTAGTAATTCTTCCAACAAAATGTTGTTTGTAATCAACCACCTCCCAAATTTTCTCCAAATCATCAAGGAAACACCCATGAACTAGATAAGAGGCCAAAATTCTTACTATAAATCATTAGCTTTCTTGTAATTTTTAATGTGGACAAGTGAATTATTAGGGGTAGTTCTATTATGCAATATCAACTCTCATCAAATCTAGTTTCCCTATAGTTTTTGGTGTTGACAAGTGAATAATTAGGGATACTTTTGGTATGCAATATTGGTTCTCACAAAAAATCTATTACAATATTCTTGGTATTTTCCTTGCTTATTGAACTACATTGAAAAATTATATGGTTTGCCAAGAAGACATAACAAGCCTTTATGGAACAATCTTAATTTTAATTTTTATTTGTCTTAGATCTATTTTGAAAAAGGTGGTTATGTTGCAAGTTAATATTGAAACACTTAGCCCATAAACCATGTTATATTTTCCTTTTATCTTGTAATAAAGCTCAATGCTTCTAGTTGTATGGATTATTTAGAATAGCATTTTTTAGTAGAATGCACATAGAAATTGCTTGTGTGCACCTCAAGTAGCTTTGGATTGCTTCCTTTTCTTTGTAAGCAATGTAATCCTCTTTTGAGAATTATATGGTCATTTTTTTTTTTTAAATAGTTGGAATTATTATTGAGTGACTTGCTTTAGGGCATGGAATTGTCATTCTTGGACACATGGCTAGATTTTTGCTATCATTCCTATAGGCTTCTTTTAAAGATGAGTTAATCAATAGAATATATTGGTATCTTCTTGGACAAATTGGTTACAACTTGGACAAGGAAAAAAATGTAGTGTTCATCATAATTTCCAATTTGGTAATAGATTTCTTCTTATGTAACCATTCTACTTAACTATCCAGGAGTAAAAGATTCCCCATATTTAGCAAGACCCCTTAATTTCCTAGGAAGAAAAAAATGATCTCTTGTTAAAAAGGGCACATCTAACAACTAGACATTTTTTTTCAATTGTAGCATTTACATCTATGGCCATTGTTTCCCCTTTATTATTGAGGATAAAATATTCTAGTCCCTTAAAATATGAGAAGTGAAGCTCAATGTATCTTTGACTTTAATATATGATTTATTATTTGAAATTGTACAATATTATTTAGGAAATTAGACCATTTATTTTCTACTCTTCTCTTAATTTGAGAAAATTAAGAAAAAAATTCAAAACTTTTATGCAATAAACTAGGAATACATAATAGAAAATAAATTTAAAAATGTTAATATTTGTATTTTATTTTAAAATTGAAAATGTATGTATAAGGTATTATAGAATTGTTTTTGGTAAAAAATTGTGTAGAATTCTTTGATGCTCTTTGTTCTAATAATGAATCATGGAGTGTGATCCAAAATATTGACAACATGTAACTATTCATACTTTTTTAGACAAATTCTACAATCTAATAGATTATGAATTTGAGAATTAGAAAAAAATAAATTGAAAACTTTTATGTAATAATCTAGGAACACATAATAGAACATAAAGTTAAAAATGTTTAAGATTTGTATTTTTATTTTAAAATTTGGAAAACCATGTAATACATTAGTAGAATTATTTCTTGTGTAAAATTCTTTGATGCTTTTTGTCGTAATAATGGATCATGCAGTGTGATCTAAAACATTGACAAAAAGTAATTATATATATATTTTTTACTTTTAACACTTCTACAATCTAATAGACTGAAAATATTGTGTGGAAGATATGTTTGTCTGAAATATGTATTTAATATTTTTTAATCAAAATACATTTAGATTTAGATTTTGTATATGTGAAAATATATTTAAAGTGTATATTTGACATTTAAAAAAATAATACAACAATCACAAGAATTTATTAATGAGAAATTTTGTTGTGAATGTATGCAGATGGATGAAATCATTTCAGAAGTTTTTAAAATGGTTGGGGCAGATGAAGGGGGATTTTTGAATGAAGATGAATTTAATAAATTAATGTTAAAAATACTCGGTAGTATCATGCTTCAACTTGAGGGGAATTCAATTCGTGTGTCTAGTGTTGAAGTTGTCAATGGCTCATCTACTCCCAACAATCTTCCATTCTAAAATATTTATTCCTCCTCAATTTGATTAACCTTAGAAAATTAAGTAATTATTATAAATTGGAGAACATTCATGAAATTAAGCTTCCTCTTTTAAGGGAGGGACCCTTAATTACTCAAAGGTGGAAAGCTTGCCCTTTGAAAAAAATGTTTATCTTTTGTAATGCCAATGAAAACATATGGTACACCAAAAATTAGAGATTTAATTTTTTCATGAATTATATATTTATATTTTAAGTTGAAATTTGTTTGTTTGGTGATGTTGAAAATTTGTTGAATTTTCTATGTAAACATAATATGGATGTGTTTATATTTCTTTAAAAAAAAAAACACGAAGTGCAATGTTTATGAAAGGCTTTCACATATCTATTTGTTTAGATAATATTTGAGTTAATATTGTATTCATTAAAGTTACAAGATAATGGTGATTTACAAGGAATTATATATTTTTCAAATGTTTCTTCAATAATCTTACCTTTATGTAGTTTATTTTTACTTTCTTTATAAATAAGTGCTTATAGATGCTTTTCTGTTAAATTGGTTTCTTTGCCTCAATAATTTTTACCAAAATACAAGAACAAATAAGTAAATCTTTCAAAAAATTAAAAATTTAATAATACAAATTATTCGAATCTATTATAAGAGGTAGATCATGAACCCTTAATATAGGACTAACTACTTATTTATAAGAATAGAACTAGATTTACACTATTGAAAAAGAAGTATGAAGGTTGTATTTTGTTGGTTGTATCTTAATGTTCATTTTATGGGAAATCAACTAGGCTTCAAGAAGATTGCTAGTTTTGTGTGTGTGTGTGGGAATAGAGAGAGAGAGAGAAGAGAGTTGGTGTATTCCTTAGGAATCTTAGCAAGAGAGGATATTGATCTTGCAATCCATGTTGACAGAGAGAGGTTCACACATGGTGTTTTCTTTAGAATCCTAGCAAGAAGGGATATTGATCTTGCAATTCTAATAAAAAATCTAGTCCCTCAAAAGTCTATACTATTGGAGAGTGCAAAACAACAAAAGAAATGTAAGTATGTTGTAATTGCTTGCATTGGAATGATTGATTGTTTTCCCATCTATATCATTCCATTATAGGGTGGGATATCAGCTATTGTTGAGCTTATCGATAAAGGAAGAGTAATGTCAAAGGGTAGAGCAAAGTGTGATGTGTGATGATCAAGATAAGTGGAAATGAGAAGGAATACCTCTTTTCCATCCAAGTGATACTACCAATTGGCCAACAAACCAAGGAAAATAAGTTAGTAACAATTTTCTCAATTATGTTTATACATTTGTCTCCTTGAAGGTGTGATTTTCCACTTATGAAGCAAGGCAAGATACCTTGAAGAAGAAATGTAACAAATTTGTGGTATTTGATTGTAGAACTAGACCAGGTTATGGTGATATTACAAGTTTTCAATGAAACAAGATTTATTCTATGGGGAAGCAATTTTGTGAAACCCAAATTGTATTTTGATTTGACAAGAATATAATGAGGAAGTTAACAATACATGAATTTTGTTCACATTGTTATTGTGAAAATGGAATTTTACTCATTTTGTGAATTGGTGATTATTTCCTTTTTTTTATCTTTCATTTAAGACGCTTGGGATTCATCGATCATGCTTTCCCTATTTTGGTGATATTGGTTCATGCACCTTATACCATCCATCTACAAGAATTCTGAATTAATAATTACTATTAGATAACTATAATATGGAGTATTAAGTTCTGCATTTTGGTTTTAAAAAACTGAAATTATAAAAAGCATGCAGTTAATTAAAGCAACAGTTTGAACCTGTTATTTCAAAATACTTTTGATAACGTAAACATTCATCAGAGAAGAAAAAAATTATAACACAAAAATATAGCATATGCATTGGAACAGCACAATACTAGCTTGTTACACATGATTACCTTTTCTCAGTAAATCATGTTGCACAGAGTTTCAATGTCAAATAAACGATGGACATCCTTCTATGCATGGTAGTAACATGTAATCTACTGAATACAGTCATAGACGGAAGGGGAAAAAATGTAAAAAAATTAATGAGAAGGAAGGTAATGTTGGGCATGTTAAACTGGATGAACATCAAACAGTGTCATACAACTTAAGATAAGATAGGTATTTGCATTTAATGCCGTCTCTTGTAACTTTGCAGTAAGGATTTTGCACGTGGTTGCTATTCGTGGATAACTCCATCTTCGACTTGAGAATAAAACACAAAGCTTGGAAATGTTGTTGTAATATCCCTGATAAAACCAGTTAATATGGTTAAAGTACTTCTTCACAAGATAACTTGCACTGATTGCTTGATAAAATCCCCAAGAAAATACTATGGAGAAAGATAGCGAGAGGAAATTTAAGCCCAAAGACTATTTCTACACCCTAGGCACATTAAGGGTGCTTTACAATTTTAGTGATAAATGCAACAAAAACGTAGTCACATGATTATATAAGGAGCATTACCCAGAAATAAAACCATTTAAACTTACGATAAAAACAGCAAGTCTTCGATATTATTCATTTAACATAAATTAGTATTACTTCAACTTGCAAGCACATGATTCCATAAGTGACCAAAATATTAGTGACTCTAAAACTTAAAATTTGCCCAAGTGCTGCCTCAATCTAAGTTGTATGCTGAAATAAACCAAATTGCCCCCAAGGGGCCAAAGTCAATTAAGGAGTCTCTTTTAAATTTACATGTTTTAAGTTCATTACAGTAAACTTTGTAAGGCATATTTAATAAATCCTGAAGAAAAGGTGAGGAAGTAAACGTCCGATTATCTACTTTGATCTACTTATTCTGTTGCGAATACTTTTACACGTTATTTCAAATGCTGTTGCTTGGACTCTAGAGCATATAATCATATTGAGAAATCCTATAAAAATCATAATTTTCTTTCCCATCAATGTATTTTACAAAAAATTCTTGAATAGGAAACATCTGAAAATAAGGTTTATGGAGAAAGGAAAAGTAAAATTCTGCACTCATTCTTTGACCATTATTAAATAAGCAAAAGTTAGATTTCTTGATCTTCTGTTTCTCTAATAAGGAGGTCTATTAATGTTCCCACCTTTTAAGTGTTAGTGCTTGATGTGATTAATTATTTTATTTATCACTAGTTTTGAGTCACCCTCTATCATCTATGGTGTATGCATAGAGACTTAACTAGGTACAAAACTTCAAGGAGGGTGTAAGCTTCTACTCCATTGTTTGAATTGTTGTTGAATTTTATCACATAAGATTGAATGATGCATCCTCTGTTGTCTCTAACAAAATCGCCAATTCTCATATATTGGATATTGTTTATTAGCACAGTGAAGTTTAGTTTAAAGTTTAAAACAATAGTGGAGGGGGTCCTGCTAGGATGCGGTGAAACAAAGAAAATGAGAATACCATAGGTAACTGGCAATTGCCATGTCAAAATCAAACGCATAATCATAAACATTTGTAAGAAAAATAGCAAGTTAAAAGACTTTTGAAATGGAACTGTTTTCTGATTAAATCCCGTATGATGCAAGTCATGGTGTTTCCCCTTTTAAATCTTTGCATTCCCTATCAGCTATCACACTAGCAATGGTTTTCTCCACCCATTATTCAAAATCACTTTGCTATAAATTCTGATTTCTTGATTCTTTAAATTTTTGTTGTTACATTAGCTAGGATAAAGTCTTCAAATTTCACATTTTCTTTACTTTCCAGAGTAAATATAGCATCCTATTCTCCCTTCCATTTGATGTTTTAGTGGAGTGAGAAATTAATGAATTGTAACTGTTATTCAGCATAAAGCTTGGTTGTTTCAACTTCTAACATTTAGACTTCTTACTCTTCTCAGTCTACCTGATTAAGATCTCCCTTGAACAGTAGACAAGGTGAAATCACAAGAGGACTCAAATAATTGTCCTGCATATTGGTGTTGCCTAGATTGTTGTTTGGTAAATGCATAAGTTGTTTAGAGTCTAATGAGTGAATGCATTCAAGACATACATTGTGCTCTTCCACTACAGCTTACTATCCAAAATGGTGGTTAGGTGAAATCCTCTTGCACATTCTCAAAAATTGTATTGTTTTGGTCTAAGTTGCCAGGTTTGGTAGTTTTGGCTTCCGTACCCGTGTGTGTGTACGGGACAGGTATGGGTACGATTCTGGTCCCTTCACAAGTACGTGCAGGGTTTGGCATTATTATTATTTTTTTAATTGTTTTAAATTTAAATTTAATATTATTTTATTTTATTGTTTATTTTTTATAAATTATTAAAAAATATTAACATTTAATAAATCAAAATTTAATATTTTAAAATATTTAATTTAAAATTTAAATTATTAATATATAAAATTTAAGAAATTCAAATATTTAAATTAAATTTAAAAAATATAGTATTGTTTTATTTTAATCTTTAATATTAACAAATTTAAATATTTAAATAAAATTTAAAGTCATTAATATTTTAAACTTATTAATATTTTAAATTTATTATAATATTATTTTATTAATAATTGTATATAAAAATTAACAAATTATGAGTATCACTATTCTTATAATTTATAATTTTGAACACAAATATATATATATATATATATTCCCATACCCCTACCCAAGGAAAAAAAATTGCCGTACCGCCATACCCATATCTGAACCCGTACTTGAACCAACAACTTAGGTTTTGATATTTGTATTGCATCCACATCTATAATAATAATGAATAAAGCTATATTTCATGATGTAATTTTACATGATGCATGATGACTACCCTATCATCCACACTATTCTATGCCAAAAAGTGATGGTTGTATTGTTGATACACCATTATTAAAACTGAAATAATGAGAAATTGCACTGTAATTATATGAATATAAGCCTTGTAATGAAATGAATAAGACCATGTCATAGGGCAATGGCCTAGTGACGATGTACCTATGCATGTTCTTGAGATGGTTAGAAAAATTTATGTATGTATGGATGACTACACATTAAGTTCTCTTTTACAGATAATAGGCCCAAAATCCTTATCCATATCAAAAATATTAAAACTATTTTGATATATGAGTATAAGCATTTATATATAAATGGCTAAAAACATTAAATTCTTTGGTCATCCCCAAACCCTTGCTTTCCTAAAATTCCCTTTCCCTACATCCCTCCTTCAACATCACTTCTAGAAGGGTCTTTCTTAAATTATTAATAGTAATACCAATTGAAGAAGGGCCTCTCTTCTATTGATACCCCAAGGGCATCTCAAGAGGTTGAGAAGGCATTGCATTTTTTTTTTCTCCAAAAAGTTTCCTTTCTCCTATTGCTCAAGCACTCCACCACTACATGACTAGCTTTGAGGCATCTATGGAAACCACCAAGGAATCCTCATGTACAATCTATTGCACCCAATCACCTAGTTTAGAACATATCATAATCAAAGAAGGAAGTAACTTATCCATCTCAACAATAACACAATATCTAATGAATAGCAAGCATTTCCTAGGTTTTGTGACCTAATCCACCATAATAAGTTGGCCAAAAGAGTTAGTGATGCCCATCAAGATCTCCTCCTCCCAATATTCCAATGGCAACCCAAGAGCCTAACTTGTATAGGAACCTTGTTTATGCATTATTTCTTAAGATCAAAGCTTGATAACCATTTTTTAAGGAATACACCAAACTTGTCAAGAAACCATAAGCCATTGAAGAGGGTCAATACAAAATCTTCATGGTTTGAGAAAGAGACAAAAAGAAAAACACTTCATCATTGTTGTAATCCCCAATTGGTCCCTAAGTTTCAATTTTTGCTGACCGCACATCCTAAACACATTAATATTTGGCCTAGCTCCATGAAATTTCCCAACAAGCAAATTCTCTAACTTGGCAACCAACCTATCAACAATAGAATTGAGGACTCAAAGCAAATACCCTTACCATCTATAGTTGGTGCCAAAGACTAACCAAAAGGGGAGATGATCAAACCTTTGATAGCATCAACCCAAGAATTCACCGACCATCCACAAACATCAACCCCTAAATCATTTGTCACCATAGACACCAAGCAAAACCCCTCAACATCTAAGGTTTGAGTAGCAAGCTCGATGGGACCCTACAAGGAGGTCACCTCAAGGCATGATTTTTGTCCATTCTCATAAGAATACACCTCATAGGAAAAGCACACAAAGGCACCAAAAGGAGGGATGTTGTCATCATAGCTCATAGGCATGCATGGGACCTGGGAAGATTAGGCACCTGAATCAACACAAGAACTAGACATTCTAACAATTGGTAAATGATCCCTACCACCAACACCTATGGGAACCTTAATTGGAGAGACACCCAAGCACCCAACGACTAGTAGGAGGAAATTACATTTCAGCCCTTGTTTAAGAGTTGAGACTACCACTAGTAGAAGCGCCATGCTTGGATACAACCAAACTGGGAACCACAATAGAAGGGCCTTTTTCCATGGAAGAATTGACATCCACACCCACTAATAAAGGCTTGGATCCTACAGAATGTGCTCCAAAATATTGTGACAAGCCTCGTTCCAAATATCAATGAGCCTCTCCTCATCTTACTAGTACGAAGAGCCATTCCATTCCTCGAACTCCCTATCTAGAAAACCATGGTCATCTTCCCTATCTCTCTCATCTAAGGTATTCCTGCTCTTCACTAATTCAAACCTTAAGTTCCTACTCATATTCCCCAATATTGATTGCAAATGAAACCTATTAAATCACCATATCATTATTAATTTCAACTCCTATTAAATCTCCTTTATTTTGAGGAATTTTCCAATTTTTATCTGTGTTATAAAAATCTTTGGTAACATTATCAATTTCTAATGGAGTTTTTCTCAACAACATTATACGGTTGAGAAGAAATCTAAACAACATAGGATTTTTTCTGAAGTGGTTGCTTTGGAATCACAGGGTCTTGGGGAATCCTCTCTAGATGTCTCAAATGGTGGGGTTGCTGATGTACAAGATTACCATGTTGAAACCCCAAAAGAGAGAGACTGGGCCCATGGTTGCTACTTCTAGTGCTAGCGCTCCGGCTATCATTTCTAGTGGCTCTCCTAATAAGGCAACGTCTGCAGGGAGGAATATTGAAGTAATCTCTAAAATAATGGCTGCAGGCTTTCTTTTTCAGGATAATGGTGCGCTGACTTGGCATGATAAGGCAGCACAAGTGGAAGAGGGTTGGATTACTGTAAAGGGCAAGAAGGCAAAGTCCTCTAAGCCTTCTTTTGACATGACTCTTCGCTCCCACAAGAGTAGCTCTAAATGTAAATCTTGATGGTTCTTGGTTGGGGGCTGGTTTTTGGCTGGCTGCAAGCTGTTTTTCTTGCAGCTTTGTTTTTGGTTGTGGTTCTTTGGCTTTGGATGCCTCTTTTGTCCTTGGTTGTCTATGCTTTCATGGTCTTTCTGTTAGGACAACTTTTTGTTTGAGGGTTCCAGATCCATTCAAAATCTGTTTGTAAAGGGTTTCGGGTCCCTTCAAAACCTGTTTGTTCCTTAATCAAAAACATTATCAATTTCTAATTCTTAATAAATCCATTTTATTTTGTGCAATTCCTATTTTTTTCTATTTTTTAGAAATCCTCATCAACCCATCTCTTCTTTTGTCTTATTGATGTCTTTTACTTTCCATTTCCATTTCTATTCTCTCTTCATCCTAATAATAAATCACGCAGTTTGATCCAAAACATTAATATTAAAAATTCACACACAAAAAAATCCAAAAGCAAATATTGCATTCATTAATATTAACTGTGTTATAACTCTAAGGGCTTGCAGATTTAAGAAAAATACCATAGCTTTGCCCGCAATGGTTTTCCCTATGAAAATTCATAGTTCTGCCACACCTGATCTACGTCCAACAACCATAAGATGACAAATACACTAAACTTTTTGACAAATTGTATGCTTTATTATGATTCATTTATCACTATACTTTTGTTTTATTTGAAATTAAGGTAATAGAATACCAATTCTTTCTTTACTAATGAAAGTATATTCTGTAGCATTTACTCGAAACAAATTTTCAATGCCAATATTTCAGAAACAAAAGCAAACGAATCACATCCTAGAATTTTCTTTTATCGATAATTATTTACTCTTCGCAATAGAGATAAACCGTGTAAAATTCATTTTTACCTGAGATATGGAAGTGTCATATTTTTTAAAAGGGAAGGATGACGAAGAACAAGGCTCTTCCATTCTTCTTTATCAATTTTGCCATCGTGTTTTGTATCTGCCTCCTCAAAGGTCTAAAACAAACAGAAGTAGAAGAAAATAGTGAGAAAGCAATTCAAACAATGAAATTTTCATTACGTCAAAAAAATAAATGCAGAGCTTAAGTTACACTTGGACAAGAAGCCATAAATCTACATAGATAGATTGAGGTAGAAGTAAAATGAAAATGCACGCATGCATCAATTTTGCAGACTCCGCTCCACATATCTATATATGCACATCGGCTCAAGGGAATTCTAGCTATATGGTTAGTTTGTAGTGCAATTGTACTAAGGAAGAAAGTATGATGAATAAGAATTCTTGTTGAACCTTTAAGTTAAGAATAAGACTATGGCTATCACCAAATGCCTTAAATCATGCATAGGATACCCACAGAGAATTAAAGAATACAACACTGTTCATCTTCTAATACAGAATATTATCTGCACATAAGATCCCACGGTGGAGGAAGCTAATTACCCCTAGCAACCAAGCGAGAATAGTATAGGAACAAGGACACCATCCCCATTGGTGTAAGAACATCTTTTGGTGAATATATTGATATATATCTATATTGCCAGTTTGGGTTTGGGTTAGGATTTCACCCATTTTTCTTTCCATCAGATTTGGTATGGCTGAGTTTGGCCATACAATATATATTGCATGTATAAAAAATATATAAAAATAGTCAAAATATTAATATAGATTAAATTTCATATATATATATATATATATATTTTAACAATAAATAAATATTTATAAAAATAAATAAATATAATAAATTGATTAATATTAAATATATAAAATAAATATTAACTGTTGCCTATAGCCTTTGTTATCCTAACAGTAGGTTCTTGCCTTTTAGGAGCACTCAGCTCAATGTTAACAGTTCTAAGAAGGCCTTTCATTTCTCCCAACTGTTTGGTAGTTTGTAACATAACTTGAGGGGATCTAGGAAAAGGGACTAGAATAGTATTAGACATTTGATTAGGAGGGAAATAGATTCAGCAAAGAATGGCATTGCAGGAATGGGGGCTTGTTTCCCTTCGTGAATCAAACCATTTTCTGCCCTGACAGCTACATCATAAGTTATTGGTAAAATAGATCCACCACTTAACTGAATCATAACAAAAATTTCAAGATTGAAAGCCTTTAAAGAATATAGTAATATCATTTGAGAGGGAGGCCTCGTTCCTTGGGGAATTCTATTCTAGGTTATATGTAATCTAGTGTTGAAATTTGTAGTAGTTTCCATTGGAGTTCTCTTGATAATGTCAACTTTTCTAGCATGAAGAGGTGGTTCCCTTTCTCTCTGAATCTTTTATGTTGCTTTTTTCCAAACTCATCCCATGATCTTATAGAATTAGGGGGTATCCTTCTATACCAATCTAGAGCTCTTCCCTTAAATGAAGCTGCCAGCAGCCTCGTAGCTACATCTTCTTAAGTCACTTCAATTGAAGTTGTCTCTAGTTTAGTCATTAAGGGGGGATATTAGATATATAATGTTAGACTACACTTTGTACATGGTATTTATTGCTTATGTCAATGACGTAAACACCACCACATTAGTTATGTCTAAAAGGTAACATAAAATATAAGTTACAACAACCAATGTAACTTTCCCATACAATATAAATACAAGTATACAGTCATTAAAGCATATGCTGTCCAATTATCTCAAGCTTCGTGCATTCATTCTTCCAACTTTTGATATTAAAGTGAGGAAGCCCTAGAAAGGGTACGCTAATTTAGAGTGAAGAAAGGCCTAGGAAAGGGAATGCTAAACCAATTTGACATAGAATAGAGGAGATTGATGAGTGTCAACTCTACTATTGACCAAATCATTGTCCAAAGGGAAATTGTTTGCATCAAATCACATTCCAAAGGAAAATTAGTTGTGCATCAAATCTCTATCCAAGGGGATTTAAATTTTCTTATTGTGAAAGAATTTGCTAAAACTCACTATCAAATGAAGAAATTTGTCAAGAAATTGTTGTTTGTTCCCTTTAGCATTTCAATTTGTCTTTTGCTTTCTATTTTTTAATTTGTATGTTCTTGCATATTTTGACTAGGGTTTTCTTAATTCAATTATAGATGGTGATAACTCTGCTTATATAATGGTAGCCTATTTGTTCTCATAAATATACTAGAAGATTGAAACCATCAAGAATGAAAGCCACCTAGGATTAAGGGTTGTATGGTAGCTTTAAATAGCTTAAAGGGAGGATTAAGCAACAGTTCTTCAAACTCACCCATTGCAGTTGTCAACAACAAATTCTTTTGTGACTATTGTCAATTTCATCAAACCTTGTTCCTAAGGTTATTGTCATACCTTCATTCGAAAGAGTCAACCATGGCTTTTCAACTTTGTCAAAACCCAAGGCAATTGTTTGCATAGTTTGCAAATGGAGCAAGACAATTAGTGTTTGGTGAAATCATCATCAAAGGATCCACCATATTCAAAGCGAAGAAATGCTTCAAAATCAAAGAGAATGCTCATGTGCAAATTGCAATTTTTGGCATCAACTCTTTCCAATGTTTTATTTTTGGCAAATAGATGAAGATCTATTTTTATGATAGTTTGAGGACTCTCTGAGTCTTGGAAAAGAATCTTGGGACTCCCGAGTCCTAGGGCTCGCCGAGTTGACTCGCCAAGGATTCCTGAGCCGAGTCCTGGAGAGTCTAGGCTAGGACTCTCGAGTCCTGGCAAGTGACTTGCGCGAGTCCTAGAATCGGACTCCCGAGTCCTAACTTAGGACTCTTGGCATTGCCTGGAAATAATGAGTATGAATGTTTAAAACTTGCATTTTTTTTTTTTCATTTGAAACTATGAGTATGAATGATGAAATTTTAAATATTGAGTGTTTGAAGATCATATAACATGTGTAATATTTGAATTATGAGAAATCGATAATCAAATTAGGCTCTTATGTTCTCTAACTGCATTAATTTATTTTTGTTTTTTGTAAAACTATGGTTTTCTTCTTTGTCGAGTCCTAGCCAAGTTTTTGGTCGAGTCCGAGCCGAGTTTTTTGCCAAGTCGGGGTCCTATTTTGGGCTGCCTAGTCCGCACTGAGTTCGAGTTTTCCAACTTTGATTTTTATATTACTTTAAAGTTAGCTTTGTTTTATTAGTTGCTTTAGATTAGATTTGCTTTAAAGTTTGTTTCTTTCCTTCCTTTTCTACAACATTTGGGGAAATTGCTTTAAGCAATGTTTACTAGGGATACTTAATTATTATTCTCAAATCCCTAAAAACATATTCATTGTGATCTATGGATAAGTGCCTTGGGCACAATATATTCTTAATGGTAGTTGATATTGCACCTATGCTACAGAAATTACTATTCAAGTTTATTATTTTGTGTTCCCTTTTATTGTTTTGACAGTTTCATCAAGTAAATTGAACAAAGATTGTGCTTAGTTGTAATGTCCCCTTTCCAAGCCTGACATTTCCAGTGACCGTTAGCCTTTCCTTGGGAACCCGAAGGCTAGTCGAAAGTTAAAATTAGGGTTTCCTAATTTTGAGGAGGTCATTGCTCTGAGATGGTAGTTTTAATGGCGGATTCCTTCTGGGTTTTTAGAGGGCTTCGCAGTGGTATGTTCGTCTCAGCATTCAGAGTACTTTTTGGAATTTACTATTTTTAGTAAATTCTATTTTTGGCAGTTTTCCAGATGAGCTCAGGTTGGTTGACTTCCGGTTTCAGATTGATCAGTTGACTTCATCAGTATTGGCTTCAGGGCACTTTCGGAGAAATAAGTTAAGTCATTCAAATTAAAGTCACGTTTTAATTATTATATTTTAACGTTGACCTTGGCCTAGAGTTAATGACTTAATGTTGTGTTTAAAAAGTGGTCATTGAGGGTGGCGCCCTCATTAAAAGAATATTTTAATTATTGCAAGTCAAGCAGTGATTATGAGGGGCGCATTTATCAAAGTATGATGTTTTAATTAAAATATCATTTATTAAGTCTTGAAGGAGAAAGTACGCCCAACCTTGAGGAGATTGGGTTTGACCTAAAAGCAGATTTTAGGGTTTTGCGAAGTCAGTTGAAAAGTTATAAAGAGGAGTCTTGGTGCATCATTTGGGATCTTGGAAAATACACCGTTATGCTGCCGGATTGACTCTGGATCACTTCGAGGGATGAAGACCTCCTAGCATTTGGGCATCACTTCGTGTTTGAGAAACAACATCTAGTGGTGAATTTCAGTCTATGTGTGAGTGCACCTTTAGTTCATTCATTGTATGTTCAGTTTATTGTAAACTTAGATTAGATTGGCATATTCATGTTTCAGCATCTTGCATTATTGTAGACAGCAGATTTGAAGTTTTAATCATATCTCAAAAAAAGACAAAAATATCATTCTGGGTATTGCATCATTAGATAAGTTTGTCATAGGCACCCATATCTTCCAGATCTTAGATTTTTAGAAAGAGTATTGAATTTTTAAGAGGAAGTCGAATTTCTGTACTAGGCCGTACCATTGGCATATGCATTGGAATCCGTGTTAATTAAATCTTCAGGGTTTGGTTCAGTTTCAAGGGTCTAACTTGGTCGCCTAGGTCTTCTGAGTTCTTAGCATTTTATGGCATGTCAATTGGATGATATTGAGCAAGTTGTGAACATTCTTTGGAACTTGTGAACTGCTGATTGCACATTTAAAGTACAGATCTGACGAAGAAACTGTATACAGAAATCTGCATTTCTGTTTTGTGGTTGGGACACTGTGATTTCTTAAGGATTGTAATTGATTCTTGGTTGAACGTACTATTTGATAAGCATATGATATCTTGACATTGCAGGCAGTCATAATCTTGTAAACTGGCAGTAGTACTGACCAGTGTTTTGATATTGCTTTGTCATTTCTTGTAATAATCATTCCTACTTTCAGTTTTAGAGTAAAATAGTGATAACTCCGCCCTATGGTCGCTACTGTCCATTCTGGATGAGCAAGCACATTCTGGGTGTCGAGAAGTTTCCTCTTTCAGCATTATTTCTTTCAAGCATTATTTTGTATTTACTCCGTCATATGGTCGCCCCTCACTCCGCTTTGGATTGGGTAGCACATACTTGGCGTTGAGTTCCTTTTCCAGCATAAGCAATTTATTTTAGATCAGTGTTCCACGGGGACGCGTCCCCCCCGAAAAACACCGCGTTTCGGAGACGGGGACGTTTCCGAGACGGGGAGACGCCTGGGAAACGTCCCTCCGCCGTCTCCGCGTACCGCCGCCGTCCCCCCGCCGTCTCCTCCTGAAGGGAGACGTTTCCCTGACTTTTGCGCACAGAAACGCCATGGAAACGCGATGGAAACGCCGGTTAAAAAATTGAAAAAGTTAAAAACATTTTAACCTAAGTTTTATTATACTTCATTTGATGAAATTATATCATTTTACATAGCAGCCGCAGGGTTTTTTGACTGGAGTCTGGTGCATTCGACTGCATTTGAGGTATTTCATTTTTCGAACCCTTCGTTTTGGCTCGCGATTTCATTTTCATTGTATGCAAAACGTTGAAACCTGGTTTTTTGAGCGCCACAGAGATGTCCGCTCATGGAATGCAATGGTTGCGGGGTTTGCAGAAGCCGCGCGACCATTGCATTCCATGAGCGGACATCTCTGTGAGTTAGCAAATAAATTAATAATAATTGCAACTGCAAGCTGCGCGACCATTACATTCCATGAGCGGACATCTCTGTGAGTTAGCAAATAAATTAATAATAATTGCAACCATTGCATAATTTGCATTCCATGAGCGGACATCTCTATGAGTATGAGCAAATAAATGGAATCAGAAATTAGAATGCAATGATTGCAGGATATGCAGTTGTTGTTGCAGTGCAACAACAACTGCATATCCTGCAATCATTGCATTCCATTTGATATAGTTCTTGTTGCATTTCCAATGTCAATGAAATGATATATTATTGCAATGTGTTATTGTGTTTAGAGTTTAGACAATTAAATTATTAATCTTTTAAGTTTTAATTTTCAAGTACTATATGTATTTTAGCGCCACCCCCCCGCCGCCCCCCCGCCGCCGTCCCCCCGCCGTCCCCCCGCCGTCCCCCAATTTAGGCCCCCCGTCTCCCATCTCGGAAACACGTCCCCCGCCGTCCCCCCGTCCCCGTCCCCGAAACTCCGTGGAACATTGTTTTAGATCCTCTGACCAATGCTCACCATCATCGGTGCCATTCTGGTTAGAGTTGCTTTCTTGCACGTTTTGGTTTTCTCATCTAACCTTAACGGGTGCACTGCTTTGTAATGTTGTAATCTGCAATTTGAAAAAATAAAAAAAATTTTGGCTCGGAATATTTCATTAGTCAAGCTTTGTATTGATGACATTTTTCTAGAGGAGTTGAGGCTTTGAATGTGGCTTAGCTATTTATTTCTTGAAATCGTGTGTTGTATTCCTTCAATCCTTATTTGCACTAAATAGCTGGCCTCTATTTTAGACAACTTGAAGGTGTCATACATGTGCTTAGATTAGTAGTTTCTTTCCTTTGATATCTAAAAATCTCATTGTAGGGCATGGTTGTTAACAATTCAATGCACACGCCCAAGGAAACAAATATAGGCAATTAATCATTTTCATTTATGAAGAACTCCCTTAGAGAATCTTGTAAAGCGTGCATATGTATACATCTTGTCTATAGTTTTAATCTAAGGTCAATTTAGCTTAGATTTTAAGTTTAGTTAGATCTCGGGAGAGGTTTATCCTCACATACTATTCCAATTTGTGTTGTCTTAAAAAAGATAAATTAAAACATTAATAGTTTTTGGTGACTATATTGGGGAAGAAAATACAATTAGTTGATCTTGTAGCTGAAGAACTACTACAAACAATAGATTATCACAATAACCACAATGGTTTTCCTTGACTTCCTTTGCCATGGGGAGTCAATATTGGTCCCTTAGCTCTTATAAAATGTAATTACTTATCACATTGCACAAGGAAAAAATTCAAATTTCCATGGTGATGGTACACAACACCCTAATAAGTGACGTTTCATCCTGAGAACTACGAGAACCGACCAAAGCTGACAAGATTAAGGGGTGCTCACTATGGTGGCTCAATCAACAATGATTGGGTGGGAGACCCCTACTATTCTAAGGGGTTGCTGCCCTCTTTTCCGATTGATTGATTATTATTGTCAAGTTCAAGCGGATAGGGATTCCTGTGTGGGGATGGGTGGGCAGATAAAGTACTCGTTTTATCTATCTTGCTATCGATTTGACTTGGTATCAAACTATCTATCCCTTTCTTCCTTCCTTTATCTATCGGTTGCTTGCTTTTCATCCCTAGACATAGTGACCTGAAATTTCATTTACCTTCCCTTTCTTCCATTTCCCAACCCAACGAGTTGACCAATTAATACATCTAGATAATAAAGAGCATTTGTCCCTCTCCCCACCCATGGTTAAGCAGAAAGATAGAGACGAGTTGTCAAATGATGTTGTTAGCTACCGACCATAACTGGATGGATGGAGTTTTTGAGCTAGTGGCTTACTATTCGCAAAGGAATATATGGTCGGTGGGGTTGGGGTTGGGGGGGTGGGAGGATATAGAGATGGGCCCTAGGTGGGGAATTGGTTTAATTCATTCCGTCTATTCAGTCATGCCAGTTGGTCAATCAAAGGCTCAAGTGCTCGAGAATATCAAACATTGATCAATAGTTGGTATAGTAGTTGGGGTTAGAGTTGCTCTCCCCTCCCACTAATGAAATTGTCTACTCGGATAGATGCTGTCAAAGATATCGACCCGCTAATGAATATGTAAATCATGAATGAATTGATTGCTCCAATGTCCGCCTTTCCGCCCAGGTAGAGAAAGCACGGTCTTATTTTCCACCCGGAGCTAATCTAAAGTCAACAATCAGCAGATCCATAAGAAGGAAGAATGATTGGTTAGGTCCCGAAGGAGTGAGCAGAACAAAAGTCAATTTTTCTCGGGGTGGGCCCCTACTATTCTATGGGGTAGTTGAAACTAGTTCCATTCCTTTACCTCTCGACTGACTGACTTCAAAAACATGGGAGAAGAACTCGAACAAACAATACCATAGTAGAGTCTCCCCTCCGTCCCAAAGCGGGGGCCTTAATGGCATGTAACATGTGGGGATAGGGATCTGGATGTTCCAAGATTGATTTGGTTCAGTCAAGTGAGTGTTTGGCAGAGTGACTCCTTTTGGGCGGGGTCCAGTTAAGGCCTCTCTCTTGCTGCAAGCAGATCGGGAAGGAATGATTTGATCACAAGGGAGGATAGGCACTTTAGCCATCTTCCAAAATCAATCTTAATTATGGATTAGCATTCGATGGACCGACCTTAAACAATGTGCTATGTGAATTGCTTGAATTGAGGATGCTTGATGGTTCATTCTTGGGGCATTCAATGTTGCTTCATAAAAAGAGGATTAAGGCCTGGTATCAGACAAAGAAAAGACTAAATCCATGATAAATACCGCCTCCGATGAAGCCCTCAACTAATGAATGGGTCGGATAAAAGCCAATGTCCCACATCATATGACGAATATCAGTGAGTCCCATCCCTTCCCTTCTTTGGGGCATAATTCATTCTGTTTTTATTACCATATCAACCAAATACCAAGAAACAAATAGTATTTCACGACATGGTTCCACAATTTTGCAACAAGATCAATCACGTGTTGGCAGATCATATGTGAAAAGGTCTTTGCACGCTTATATTCTCTTTCAATTGTCAAATGGAAAAAAGGATAGCAACAAGCAATGAAATACTGTCATGTGATTCAAACACCTTCTTAGAACAATCAAGTCAACTTTGATGCCATCTTCAAAAATCATCCTGAGTTGTTTTATTAATGCACCTACTTCCATCAAAGGTCGCATTTATGATCAAATCTAGTCAGATTGATGAGCTCAAAGAAGCACAAGAATAAGCAATTGTGATCATAGAAGGCAATATGATTTACAATTGGCAAAATAAAATAAAAACTCCAAGTCAATGATTCCATGTTTTCTTGATCATCTCCAACAAAGAGTAGTTATTGGTGTGTCAAACATGAAAAGATAGTTTTAATAGAATGATCTAGCTCAATGGTACCGAGGACATCCTCAAAGAAATGCTTATCCTTCCAACCAAGATAATAGATTAATATTAACTCAGATTCTTCATATGATGCAGCTCATGGATTCTTCTAGCTGAAATCATCAAAGGTTTTTGTGTAACCTCAATGTCTTTGAGATGAGCCCAATGGCAACTCTATGATGGGATATTTTCAATATGGACTAGTTTATGATAAAAGAGTAAATACATTCATGACTGCATGCTAATGGAGGCTAGAAGTTGTGAAAAAACAAAGATATGAAAAGATGCCACTAGCAATGTGTATGATAGTGTAGGAGGACTTGCAACGCTGTTGGAATACATGTGGTGATACCTGTTGTGACCTTTTCACACATCACCCCATTGCAAATGGGGACCCCCTAATTTTTGCCCCATTCCTCGTCTTTTGGCTTTGGTTTTGTCTCTCTCTCTCTCTCTCTGTCCCTTTTGTTGTCTGTCTTTCTGGGGTATGCCTGCCTTTGAGCTTAAATGTGAAATTTTGGCCAAGTCTGAGAATTAGGGTTTGTACTTTTTTGGTCAATTTGAAGTCAAAAGGAGTAAGTAAATTGGAATCTGAGACTAACGTTGTCAGCATGCTTCTGGCAGGTCCCAAGCAAAATTTCAATGAATTCCAACAACTTACTATTTTTAGTAAGTGCCTAATTTGGGACATTCTCTCAGCATTGTTGAAGTTCTCTCAGTCACACTGCATCCGGGACACGTCAAGCTATTTATCTGCAAGTTTTGAGCTGAAATAGACAACTTTCTATTTTTAGCAAGTTCAACTTCGGGAGCTGATTTTAGGGTTTGCATGCGAAGTTTTTTAGTGCATGTTTGGAGATTATTTATGGGTTTTATGAGACCTACGCAATGATATAACATGCAAGATGAGATGACAACTTTCAACACTCAGCCTTCGGAGGCTATTTTTAGGGTTTGCATGTTGAAGTTTTAAACGCATGTCTGGATATTCTTTGTGGGTTTTTTGAAAGCTTCACAGTGGTATAACATGCAAACCAAGATCCGAACCTTTTTCAAGAGTTGTCTTCAGAGGCTATTTTTAGGGTTTGCATGTCAGACTTTTCAGCGCATGTCAGGTTATTCCTTATGGGTTTTTCAAGAGTTACACAGTGATGTGATATGCAAGGCAAGATGATCACTTTTCTGGAAACTTACTATTTTTAGCAGATCCACTCTAGCAGCCCCCTCCTAGCACATCAGAAACATGAACAGGGTGAAGTGCAACAGAAACGGAGTCAAACGGAGGTCATTTGATCGACATGCAAGTCAGATTAGGGTTTCCAACTTCAAGGCCCAAAATGAGCAGTAAAATGCCAGAATTTTTGAAAACCGGTGTATCCCACTATGATCAGCATCTTTCAAGCTATCCACTGGTAAAATTTGAGGGCAATAGAGCACTTACTATTTATAGTAAGGCGTTCCAGAAACAGGCTATAAATAGTAAGTCAACATCAGGCACTAGTGTGAATGGGAAAGTCTACCGATGAGGGTCACGTCATTCAGATTTCAAGTCGAACAGAGTTGTGGAGGTCATGAAATCAAGCAGTTACTATAAATAGTAAAACACCTTTAGAAACATACCATAAATAGCAGGTCAGCTCAGGATAGCAGTGTGAACAGATCAATTAGGTCATGAAGATCCTGTGGTTAAAATTTCAAATCAATTTGAGCTTCAAAAGAGGGAAAATCAAAGAGCTTACTAAATATAGTAAGTCATGAGCTGGCTGGTGAAGATGAGAAAAATGCCTAAGTGTTGAGAATATCCTTCACCACCCCTGAAATGCGCCTAAGGAAGAATAAGCTGACGATGGCTAAGAAAATTTCCAAGTCTGGAGTTAAGTCCAGCAGGACCCCCTAAATGCGCCCAACTTGCCTCAAGGTGATGGAAGCTAAAAGTTTCTAAGGCATGAAAATATCCTCCTCATACCCCAAAATGCACCCTGTCTTGCTCAGCTGTTGATAAATTTTCTAAGAGTTGAAAATGTCCACCTGACCCCCTCAAATGTGCCCTCAAGGAGAAATGCGCTGGCAGTTGTTAAAAAAAGTTTCTAAGTGTTGGACTTAAGTCCACCTCCCCCCCCTAAATGCGCCCTCATGCTAAGAAGAGGTTGATAAGAAATTCTAAGGCAGACTTAAGTCCTCCTCAGCATGCTAAATGCGCCCAAGTCAAGTGGGGTCAAGACAAAATTTTGACTTTCTCCTCTCTCCTTTGAATGCACCCATGCAAAGTAAAGACAAATAAAAGGAATCTAAGGCATTGTGCATGAGAAAGGGAATATTCCTAGTGTTAAATCCTTCATCGCCCTTTGAATGCTCCTATACATGCAAGGTGAAGACAAGTTTAAGTGTTGACTTCCTGCTAGACCTTTTGAATGCGCCCATGTTAGAGATAAGAGTGGGAAAAGTGACTAGGGCGTTGGAAAATGCACCTCAATGTGCTAAATGCGCCCAAGTCTAAGGTGGCTAAGGAAAAGTTTCTAAGTGTTAATTCCTCCTATCCATGTCAAATGTGCCCAATATAGAAGAGGCTGGAGGAAGCTCTAAGGCGTTGAAGAAGTTTCTAAGTCAAAATTCCTCCAAGACCCCTTGAATGTGCCCAAAACTGTTGGCTCTTTGAAAAATGCAAAGTATTGAAACTCCACCTCCTCTAGAGAAATACGCCTAAACTTGAGAAAGGTGATGAAGTTCAAAATGCGCCCAGCTGGCAGGAGGATGAATTTGAAATTTCCCTAAGTGTCAAAAGAGAAGAAGCACGCCCAGAGAAGTAAGATGAACTTTGATGATGAAATTTTTCTAAGGCATAAAATTCCACCTTCCTCTAGAGGAAAATACGCCCAAGTTGATGAAGGAGATAAAATTTTTAGAGACATGAATAAAATTGGCGAGAAGAAGTTAGAAGGTGCCAGCTTCACGAAGATGATAAAGTTTTCAAGGCCAAGCAAGGAAATACGCCTAGAGATGAAGATGAAGAATAAAATTGTTGGCAAAATATTTTTCTAAGGTTTAAAATTCAAAAATTAAATGTACCCCTTCGTTTGGAGACACATGAATTCAACGCTTTCTGAAGGGAATTTTCTTTTGGGTATTGGATGTCTGCGATGAGGAATGGATTTTAAAGTCTTCCACACTTCGCTGAAGCCTTCAGGATGGAGATTTTTGATGGGCACTTAAATAATGAATTTTCTAAGGGGAAAATTTTAAAAAACTTCTAAGGCAAGGAATAAATGATGACTAGATGATTTTTGATCAAGTTCCTAATGAAAACAATTTTCTTGAGCCAGAGTTGGATGAAATATCAGAGTGAACGCCTCAACTAGTGAAATGAAAAGGGAGCAATTAAATTAATATTTTCACAGGGTGATTTCAAAATGCTAAAGTGAAGCACGCCCAAGGAGTATAAGATAGGTGAAATTCTCTAAGGAATGAAAACGGAAGCTCAAGTCTCCAGATGCGCCCTAAGAGGGATGAATGATAATGCGGAATATTCTAAGTCATGAAGAAGGAAAAAGTTGTGCTAGAGGAAAGGGATGAACTAGATCACTCAGGCCTTGGGAGTCAAAGCAGGAAAATTAGGTAAGTAAGGTGAGTTTATATTATGAAGTGTTATGATGCTCCTCTCCTTGCTTGTTTTGTAGGATGAACACCGAGGCCAAGGCATGATGACTTGGGGAGATGAAGCGAATACTTGGAAGAAATGGCTAAGTGTTGAGACCTAGTATGTGCCCAACTCAAGTGGCAAAGAAGAAATGTTTTCAAAGCTCAGAATGGAGAAAAGGAGATGAAGACCCAGGCATTAAGAATCATCCTCAAGTACTAAAACGCCCTCAAGGCTAAGGATGAGGAGTGAACAAAAGACTTCAAGGTTAAAGAATGACAGCGAAATGGGCTAAGGAGCAAAATAAAGGAATTACTCTCGAGTGTGAAGTCCTTCTTCGGCGGTGACGTAGAAGATGTTCTCCAGCATACTCCACATAACCAAAGGTACCATGACAACAAGGAGGAAGATCATCATACCAGTCCAAGAAATTGAAGCAATGGCTACCAGACTCACCCAGTTTGCAGTCAGAACAAGAACAATGTGAACGCGTCTATGGACAGGAATCTTCTAGAGGATGGTGGACATTAATTGTTCATTTATTACTCCACTCCTCTTTTTAGGGTTAGGGCTTATGTGGCTCAATTTGAGCCCTTCATTTGATTGTAATCTAGGCTGTCTGTTGGACTTGGCCAGCTATAAAAGGGGCATCCCCCCTCATTTGTACCTCAATAGAAATTAGAATAGCAAGGAAGGAATAGAGAGAGATTGATAGAATAGAAGGTAGCATAGTTTGATAGTTTAGCTTAGGTTGAAAAGGAAGGAAAGTCTTCCCTTTGAATACTTTGTACGAAGTTGTTGTGAACACTTTCATAATAAAAGAGTTTTCATTGATGGTGATCTCTCCTTTGTTATGAGTAGCTAGCGAGGCTTCTTCATCCTTCCAATTCACGTAGAATCTTGAAGTAGCTTAAAGTAAAGTAGATTTCATTTCATGCAAGTACTTAGCAATTGTGGAATGTGGTGCTCGATTTGAACAAAACTTTGCTTATCCATACCACTAGTGGGCTCGCTGACGGTGGCTTCGCCTTGCGTGGTCAACTGGAACATTGTGAACTTAACTTCGATTATGGTTTGTATGTTGGCATGCGTTGTTGTGATGGTGTCTTTATGCTGAACTGTGATTTGAATACCTTTGATTACTCCTTTGAACATTGCACCAGTCTTGTGGAAGCTGTCCGAAGCGAGGGGAAGCAAAACCTGGTTGAAGTTTGTGAGAATTGATCGCCATGTCCCACGCCTTAGAGTAGATTAGATCCTTCTCATCCCTACACTCATTTAAATTCAGTTCATCTCCGGTTAGTGTTAGGAAATTTGCATTTACCAGACAAATCATTCGAACCACATGAAACCCTTAATCTACTGTCTGCTATTAGCTGCTGAACAATTATGTAAGTCCCCTTGAAATACCAGCAAAAACACATCGAGCCAACTGAGGGTATTCTATTGCAATGAAGGAACCTTGGAGTTGAACGCACGAACTTTCTCACAATCTTAGCGTGCTGGATACTTTGATCAAGAGAGAATAGGGTAGCCGTTGGTGAACTTTATTCTGTGTTGGTGCGGTCACGAAAATCACATCAACAATACCTAGTGGCATGGAGATGTTCTAGTGGATGCAAAGAGGTATCGCACATGGCTAGTAACATCAAGGGTTTGTCTCTCATACCTCAAGCCATGGAAAGTGTTTGGTTGTAGGGCAAGAAAACATGTGCGTAGTTCAAGAGATGCAGGTAAACAATCTTTGACTAGTGGTAAGCGATAGTGGTTCACTATGTAGTGGTCATTCATATGGAGAGGTCATTTACATGTAATGTACAACATGTTGATGTCATCATACAATCATAAGAGGGTTGTGTGATATTTGGCATTCTATGTAGTAGTTAGACAATTAGATGGTCAAATTCCATGAAGATAAGTATATCTATTTGTTGACGAGGATGTGTCAAGGTTCAACAAAGTGAAATTGGTCTAATCTGTTGTATCTTGAAGGTGTGAAGTCTTGGTTGGAGGTTGTATATTGTTATTCTACAAATTATGACTATGTGAAAGTGACCCACTATATCGGATGTTTCTTTCCTCATTATTACAATTGTTTCTGATTAGATAAGTGGGAGAATGAGAGTCAAGACCCTTGATAGAAACTGCCTTAAGGAAAAGTAGGCCCAAACTAGCAGCCCAAATACATTGCGTAGTGAAAAGCTAGACAACCATAAAGCTGTTGTGTTCCTTGATTCATGGGAGAACTGCATAATAACTATTAGTTGTAACTTTGTTTCACCTAAACACGGAAATCTCATTGAGATTTGGTTATGTGAAGAGATTAGGAGAAAATTCATAGATGATTTCTCTATCAATGCCTTGATTATCAAGGGTAGGTCAAATGAAAAAGGGAGTAAGAGGAAGGGTAGTGGAGATAAGAAGTTAAAGGATAGGTCTAATTCTCCTACAAAGCCTAAGGTAAAGTATTGGAATACGAAGTGCAAATTCAAGAAGAAAGATGGTTCCTCTAATGTGTCCTCGAATATTGATGAGTATGCTAGTGATGCTTCTATATCAACTAACATTGTTGGTGATGACTCTTGGTTGATTGACTTAGACGCATCATACCACATGACTTCTCATAGGGAGTGGTACTCTAATTACAATAAGTGTGATGGAAAACAAATTTTCCTTGGTGATATCTATTGTCAATTCTACACATTAGTTCATCCTAGCTAAATTCCTGTAACATAACCACATTGAAACATTTTATTTAATTAATTAATTAATTGCACCATATCATCACATTGCATTAGCTAATTAATCATAAATTAGTTAGTTAATTTTTTTCTTAATTAATTCCCATTTTTACCCACTAAACATCACATCATAACTACTAATTAATAATAAATTATTATTAATTAATCAAATTCCAAATAAATCCACACATACATAATTAATTAATTATACAAATAATTAGTTGATTATTCTCTAACAAATTCCATAAATAAACTCCATGCATACATAATTAATAATTAACTAATTATCCTCTCAACATGCCATTTTCAAAAGTCAACCTCTTCCACTAATGCAAATTTTTAATTCCCTGATTTATGCATGCACATTCCTAAATGGAATAAATCAAATAAATTAAAGGTCATACAAATCTATTTTAAATCAAAATCAAGAAAAGTAACTCAAGTTGCTTACTCTAGTGAATTAATTTGAACATTCATCTCCTCATCCGAAAATGCCTATAAATCCACCTTTCCTTCCTCAATTCATAATATGGAGAAATTTATACAAAATCATCACACTACAAAAATCTTGCATGATCGTTTGAGCATCCACACTCCAACACAACATAAGAATATCCACTTCAATATTCTATTTGAGGTTTTCATGGTTTAGAATAACAAATTTTAATTATTGTTTTTAATTTTGATCTTTGTTCTAATTCATTGCATACAATAATAGCTCTTCATGAATAGTTAATCTAGATTAAAATAAAGTATCCTTCATGGATAGGAGAGCGAAGAAACTCTCAAATGTTCTACATGCACCAAGTTTGGCTAGAAATTTTATTTGTCTCTAAGATGATTGAATCTAGCATGTATGTCACTTTTGACGAAAAAAGGTGCAGGTCAGAAAGAGGGAATCTGTTGTTGGCTAGAGGTATGAGACATGGTACTCTATTTAGGCTGAAAGCATCAAGATTGTGCAACTCTTCCAATGTCACTAAAACTAAATCAATATTGTTGTGGCACCATGCCACCATTGATTGGATCGTATTGGAGAACAAGGGCTTAAAACATTGGTGAGTTAAAATACAGTGGAAGGTATTTCAAAATGTTCTATTGGTTTTGATTTTTGTCAACATTGTGTTTGGAAAGAAAAACAAAGTGAGATTTGCTTTAGGCAGTTCTAGAACAAGGGATGTACTAGAAGTGATCAATAGTGATGTCTTTGATCTTGCGGATGTACACTCTTTTAGTAAGTCCCAATATTGTTTTTCCTTCACTAATGATTACCCTAGATATTCTTGTGGATATTTCCTTAGAAGAAAGGAATGCCTTTCTCAAGTTCCAAGAATTTGAAGTGCTTGTAGGATTTCAAATGGGTATGAAATATAAATGCTAAGATCAAATAATGGTGAGGAGCTTTACTCTAAAAATTTTTAGGCCTTCTACAAACACACTAGAATTGTTAGGCAAAGGACGACACCCTATAAACACCGCAACAAAATGGAGTTGCTAAAAGGCTAAATAAAACCTTGTTAGAACAAGCTAGAAGCCTATTAAGCAATGCTGACATATTATAGGAGTTTTGGGCTGTGAAAATTCATGCTAGTTATCTAAAGAACAACTCTCCTACTTTTGCACTTGACAAAAATACGCCATATGAAATGTGGATAGGTAAGAAGCTTGTTGTGACACATTAAGAGCATTTGGCTATGATGCTTTTATGTAGGTTTCAAAGGAGAAATGATCCAAGTTGGAATTCAATGGGAATCCAATGACCTAGAAGATTCTCTACTGAAGAGATGTAATAATCAAGGAACTTAGAGTTTTATCCAAAAAAGAGTAATCAAATGTAAAGAAGGGCGAAGGATGCCTTCTAAACACAAAATAGAGCAACAAGATATTTTTTGTGATGAAAATTCAAGTGGACATGATAGTTTGATGGAGTGGAAGCAAGCACATTAATGCAAACCTTGGAGATGAACATAATGCATGCAACAAGAAATTCTCCACAAGTAACAACTTTGAGAAGACCTATGCGGCAATAGAAGTTACCTAATATGTACAATCCATCAAAATTTGGATGTATTTTATCTCCTACTTGTACTAATGATGAATCAACATATATAGGTGAAGCTCTCTCTTCTAAGGAGAACAAGTCTTGGAAAAAAATCCATGAAATATTGATTAAGGCACTATAATAGAACAAGACTTGGGACTTGGTTGATCTATCTACAGGTAGGAAACCCATTGGCTGCAAGTGGATGCTCAAGAAGAAATTCAGAACAAATGGAACATTGTAAAGCTACAAGACACAAATGGTGGCAACAGGTTATTCCCAAGTAGAGGGAATAGACAGTGTAAGATCTTTTCTCCTCTAGCTAAATTTAATTTCATTAAGATGTTGCTATCTATAGTTGCAACTTTGGATTTTGAAATGGAGCAAATGGATGTTGATACAACATTCCATGGATTGAAGTAATCACCATGTATGTGGTATCAAAAATTTGATCCATATGTGTTAGAAGTAGGTTTTGCAAAGAGTCAAGCTAATCACTATGTATATTATAAGTAGGTTGGCGATGAAGTGTTAATCATTGTTTTAAACGTTGATGATATGTTAATCATTGGGAACTATGAAGCATTGATTAGGGAACTCAAGGCTTAGTTGATTAGTAGACAGCATTCTTGCATGGAGATTTAGAGAAGATCTATATAGTTCAATTTGAGGAATTCAAGGTAAGGGGTAAAGATCATCCAATTTGTAAATTGAAAAGGTAATTATATGGATTGAAGCAATCGCAATGTATGTGGTATCAAAAATTTGATTCATGTGTTAGAACTTAGAAGTGGGTTTTGTCACAATGTATTTTATAAGTAGGTTGGTATGTTAATCATTGGGAATGATAAAGCATTAATTAGCGAACTTAAGACTTACTTGACTAGTAGATTTGAAATGAAAGATCTAGGTGTTGCAAGATACACTTGGTATAAAGATCCATTGAGAAAATGGCTAGCAAAAAGCTATGTTTAAACCAGCAGAAGAATATTGAGAGTATTCTATAGTGATTCAATACACATGACAACAATACTATAAGTGAAATGAGCAATGTTCCTTATGCAAGTGTAATAGGAAGCCTTATTTATGTAAAGGTTTATATAAAGCCAAACATTTCCCAATCAATGGGAGTTCTAAGTAGGTTCATGTCAAATCTTAGCAAAGAGCATTGGACACAAGTGAAAAGAGTGTTCAAGTACTTGAAAGGAAGTCTATATTTTTGTTTGTGTTATCGTAACACTAATGATGTAGGAAAGGTGTTGAACATTTAGGAGTTTGTTGATTCTAATTGGGCTAGAGAACTAGATAACCAAGGATCAATGAGTGGTTGTGTTTTTACTCTATTTGGAGAAATTAGTCAGATGATAAGTGGCAACAAACACTTGCATTGTCCACTACTGAAGCAAAGTATATGGTGGCAACATATGTTTGAAAGGAAGCTATGTGGTTACAAAAAATAGGCAACATTATTGGTTTTAAGAGTCATACAATATAGAATTGCAATTCAAAAAGTGCAATTTGTCTAGGAAATAATTTTGTGTATCATGCTTAGACTAAACATGTAGATGTACAATATCATTTTGTTAGGGAGATGGTTGAAACAATGAAAGTGCAAATGAAGAAAATTAATAGTATGGCAATATTTTCTAACAAAACCTATGAATACTCCTAATATTTTGTGGTGCAAGGATGAGATGGGTTTATCCTAGTCTCATACATGAGGTTTACTTCTTTAGATGTTATATGTTCTCCTATAGTGAATATCAACTAGGAGAATGTTGAAAATTGCTAAGCTCCTAGTGTAGTTTATATGGGAAAAAGTTGATGAACATTGCTCTAAGTTCATGTTGGAAATTATTTGGTCATAGACTAGTAAATAGTTGCGGTAAGCTATAGAAGTTTGTAACAAGTTTCAAGTATTGTAGTTTAGCAAGAGGCTTACCTTAGTTTGGTGTTGCTATGTTCCCAACCACAATTCATTTGGAGGAGAACTAACAACCACATAACTGTAGATGTCACTGGTAGTGTGTATAATAGTGCAAGAGCATTTGTGGCACTATTGTACATAAGGTGATACCTAGTGGCATGGTGATGTTCTAGGGGATAAAAAAAGGTACTCCAAGCAATTAGTATCAATCAACTATTTGTCTCTACTATTGCAAGCTATGGAAAATGTTTGGCTAGAGTGCAAGAAAACATGTACACAATTCAAGAAATGTAGATCAACAACAATTGACTAATGGTAAACAACAATTGTGCATTATGTGTGGTGATTATTTATATGGGGAGGACATTTCACACATAATTTACAACATTTTGACATCATGTTATAGTCATGAGATGGTTATGATTGTTGGTATTCTACATAGCAATAATACAATTAGTTTGTATTTCATGAAGATGGGTATATCCATAGTTTACATACTCGGAATCGGAGAGTACTCGGCAAGCCCAAAATTTTTGACTCGGAAAATACTCGGCAACCACTCGGCAAATACTCGGCAACTTAAAAAGTAGCAAAATTTCTTATAAAAAAAATATAATAATTATTAACTATTAATTATAATAATTTTATATATGTATTTAATAATTTTGTTAAAGAATATAATATATAATAATAATAAGTAGTATAATTATTTTATTCATAATTTATTTTTTATAATATAAAAATTTAAAATATATATTATATATTAATTATGCTAATATATACTTAACTATGATGTTGTAATGTTAAAACCTAAATGTGTTCATTTGTGTTATATAAAAAATATAATTATTATTAACTATTAGTTAAATAATTTTATATATGTATTTAATAGTTTTGTTAAAAAATATAATATATAATATTAATAAGTAATATAAATATATTATTTATAATTTATTTTTGATTATATAAAATATACATTATATATTAATTATGCTAATCTATAATGTTAAAACCTAAATGTGCTCATTATTAGGATCTTGGCCTTAATTTTCATTTTAATAAACATACTCAAAAACTCGTTGAAACCTTTCGTTTTAATAAACATACTCTAAAACACTTGTCGAAACCTTTCGAAACCCTAGTTTAAGGCTGTAGCCAAAACCAGAGATGAGAGGTCAATACCAATGATGAAGAATTTGGAGGAGCAGAAACCAAGAGCGGCGGGGAAAGTAGGCAAAAAACAGCTCAAAAACAAACGAAATGGTGCCAGAAAAACGCGGAAAAAAATGTAGAAAATGCGAAAAAAAACAAACGCAGGAAAAACGCGTGAAAACCCTGAAATATCCGTGCGAAAATGAGGGCAAAAAACAGCCATTAAAACTACTGTAGCATTTGGCGAGTAAAGGCAGAAAATAATCGTTTTGCTTAGAATCTGGCGATTAATCGTCCACTCGGAGATTAATCGGTGATTATGTAAACTATGGGTATATCTATTTTCTCATACAAATACATCAAGGTTGGACAAAGTGAGTTGATCTAATGTGTTGTATCTTGAAGGAGTGAAGTCCTAGTTGGAGGTTGTATATTATTGATCAATAGATTGAGACTATGTGAAAGTGACCCATTGTATTGGATGTATCTTTCCTAGATAATACAATTGGCAATGTCCTTTTGCTAATGGGTTTTTTCCCATAAGGGTTTCCCATGCAAATCATCGTCTCATGTGTATTTATGACTTGTGCATTCTTTCATGTGCTTCCTTTAATGTCACTTAATTGAATTGTGTAACAAACATAACTACATTCAATCATATAATCTTAAGGTTTTCCCATATCCCAATCCATTGGTCGATTGTATCAAGGATTGAATTCCCAATTGATAGCAAGAGTGCAAGTAGTGACTCTTTCATTTCTCAAACTTTCTTTGGACAAAAATCTAGTAGGCATGCACTTGGGAGGCATTTTGATGGGTTTTACTTTTGCATGTTTCACTTTTCAAATTTTGGACACATGTTAATGGCACTCTCTTGGAGGCTATGAGCACATTTGTTTATATTTTGAAATTTTCGGGCAAAACCCCTAAGGTAAATGCTTGGGGGTATTTTGCAAGCTTTTTAGTGTTTGAACTTTTCTGCCCAAAGAGCTACTAGGTGCATGCTTGAGGTCCTTGTTTATAGTTTTTGTGTTTTGAAAAGGTTCAAACAACTTGTTTATAGGAACACACTATCTATTCAAGTGTCCTATTTTGTACTTTGAAGCTCTATGACCCCTCCATCATGGTGCACTACCAACCACCTTCCAACCTTCACAAATTCTAAGCACTTGTTGTTTATTGCTCTTTGAACAATCAAAAACCTACAATCCTCGTTGAAAT
Organism: Sequoia sempervirens; assembly: GCA_007258455.2. Lineage (NCBI taxonomy): Eukaryota > Viridiplantae > Streptophyta > Pinopsida > Cupressales > Cupressaceae > Sequoia > Sequoia sempervirens. The sequence goes on from VDFB02250173.1 coordinate 37,453, forward strand.
ACTTGTTAAAGGTAATTGATAATATTCCTCCTATGTCATCTTTGTAAGCTAAAACCTTTCATGGTCTAGATGTGTTCTAATGGTCTGCATGTCCACTTTTGATATATTTTAAGATAGTCATTGATGCCTTTCCTCTCTTGTGTGAGCTTAAATATCTATTTCAACTAACAAATTGGAAAGCATGCCCCCAGTTATGCCAGGACACTTTTAGAGTATTTGATGACATGTAGAACCATGGTGAGCAAGGATACGACATTAACTCACTAGACAAAAAATGGCCTTCATATGACCAAGGTCCTAACTATTAATGCCATGCATAAAACTTGTATCTAGATTCTATACGACACATCATAAGGCATCATTAATTTTAGACACCAACTAAATATCATCTCCATCTAACCCACAAATTAATATTAACATTTATTCATAAAGTATTTCCATAGTAACATTTAATGAAAAGATTACTCCATCTTGGACAAAAGATTTTGTACTTGAGTTGGATCCATCTTGAAAAAGAAGATACCAAACTAGTTATGGGTCCCATGTTTGTACAAGGAGGTCCAACGTGAACAACAAAGCATTACTCGACTTGTGTCCATTTTTGGGATACAAGAACTCCAACAATATGGCTCATCTCAGACTACAAAATATACTTGAACAAGATCCAATCATGGCAACCAAGTACGCTAATATATTTAAGTTTTCTTTCAAAACAAAAAATGTACCAAAGTCTCGTCCAAGTACACAAAACAATACCAAAACTATGTCACATCTCAAATCACTAAATGCTCCTAGGATGTGGGTCCCTTATGTGACACATAAGAGTACTAGTATTGGCCCCATATTAGGAATATAAAAAATATGGGTTTCATATCATGACAAAAATCAAATATGTTCCCTCTCTTACAACTTAATATGGTCATCAAAAGTTCGACAAAGTGAATACAAAAAAATTGAAGATGCACGATCTATGAAAATGTTATCATCATGGATGAAAATCTCAACAAAGTCCATGGGAAACTAGGGTCTCATCCCAAGTCAAAATAAACAAAAGATTATAAAAAAAAAATACTAATAGTAATTATAGTAGGCATGGAAGTACTCAATACAAAATTATGATGATGCATATCTTTATCAAGCAACTACCTAAATTTTTCAATTTTGTGATATAGGATTAGAGAAATCTATACCTAAGGATTTGAATATTATAAAAAGACATGGAGGGAATAGATAAGAAAAAATATTTTCTATTCATTATCTAAAACAAGAAAAATCCAATAACCCAATTGATTGAGCAACCAATGAATAGAACCAATACCAACTGTGTAACCACTTCAAATATTGTCAAACATTGTGAGCAGTTAGCTAATCAATGAAAGATGCTTCCACTCAAGATACCAATCAAGTGTTTTTTCACGATGTTCACCTCTAATCATGGAAAGACAACTAGCTATTTCTTTCATCAATTGAGAGTGTAAATGCCCTTGAGACCCTCTACCACCTAAAATTAATTGAGTACCTAAAGGCCTTCATATTTTAAAATATTAGAAAAAGGTGCAGCAAACTTTAACTAATACAATGCAATTCCCTTTCGACCTTGGACTTAGGTGCTCATCATTATCACCTTAAAATTATGATACGCCAAACCTGAATATGGTGTGACAAACATTAATAATTTTAAGGTCTTTTCAGTTCCGCCTCCCTTTACCATAACATTCAAAATAATCATTTTTACTTGTTGCACTACCTTTAGAAATTGGTACAGCTGCAAGGTTAATGGTATGAACAACCGAAAAGAACAAATACATCCAATAACCTATAATCCTCCAAAATAGTGGCTGAGTTATTACAGTGAGGGCAATAAAACAAAGATTTACAATAGGAATAGTAATTAAATAATGATATTCTAGAAAGTACTTGACTTACCAAATACTAAAATAAATCTTCAACTCACTAAAAACACCCAATCACACTTGAAACTAGAACCCTTAATCCAACTAGATTCTAGAAATGCTTCGCTCTTTGGTACACAAATTTGGAAATCTTTAATATGCTCCTAAAATGATATTTTTATACATGCAATCCTTGTGTGGAATTGCCTACGCAAGCTAAAAGGGTTTTCATCCTCAAATCCAAATCGGAAACAAAGAGGGTTTGTATCTTCCAATTTCGTTGTGAAGAGGGTTTCCGTCCTTTGGCCAAAAGTTAACCACACTTGTCCAATATTCAATAAAGGGTTTTTTGGCAACAAACAATGGATTGTTTCTTCCTCAAGCCCAACTGCTTTTATAATCACCTATTTGCTATTTTATCCCTCAAGAAGAAGTCTCTAGAATTTTATTTTAGCCTAAAAGATTACGAACCAATTTTTTTCTTTTTTGCGATTACAATTTCAACAACATGCACCCGTTAAGGTTAGCAAGAAAACCCAAACGATGCAGAATTAACCCTAACCAAGAATGTACACCAGGATCCCAACATGGGTAAGGTGTGAGCATATGGTCAAAGGATCTTCAAAGAAATGCTGAACTGAATAACTCTAACCAAGAATGTGCCAGATGACGGCGAGCATATGGTCAGAGGGTCCCTACCAACTACAACTGCTGAAAAGTAAACTCGACGCCAAGCATGTGCTTTCAAACCCAGAGTGGGAATGGAGCTACCATATGGCAAAGACTCTAATGTACTACAATGCAATACTCAAAATGTAAAATAGGCGGCAAGCTAGCCTCTTCCACTTTTCCAGCGGGTATTACAATGAAACATAAGAGAAGAAGAAAGATTGCTGACAATACTACTGTTCAGCTTACAATAAATAGATATTGACTGCCAATAGCATAGAATAAGATAGTCCAACAATGCTGTAATAAAGTATGATGTCTTCTCCAAGCTCACAATGATTTCCTACCTGTTGGTGAGTGTTTTATCATCCACTGAACACACAGAATAAAATGTCCAAAGACACTCTATCCTCTCTTGAAAAACCACCGCGTATGCTAAGATTGCGAGAAGATCATATGGCGATTCCAAGGTTTCTTTAGTCGGGTCTCGACGTGTGGATAAGCTCAATGGCCGTTGTGATATGCTGGTAATAAACAAGGGGACTTACGTAAGAAAATCTTCACAAGTTTAGGACTTAGGGAATTTATCATTAAAGGCTCTCAATTAGGACTTTCAATGGATCTCAAAAAAATGGCAAAAGGAATAGGGTTTAGGAGAATCTAGTCTAAGCCTAAGAACTCAAGAGACAGTAAGGACTCGGTGAAGAGAAATAAACCACACTTTGTTTCGCCTCCTGCAGGACAACATACGCAAAATGGGTGCAATCTTCAAGGGGTTTGTGAGAATAATTTTCAAACCTCAATGAGGTTGAAGTTAAGCTTCCACGTTTAAGAGCTCAGGCTAACTTTACAAATCGAATGCAAATCATCCATTCGAAAAAAGTATGAGCTACACTTCACCATCGAATCAATACGATCAATCTCTCATTCAATTTAACAACTTTTCAAAGCAAATTCTACTTAATCTAACTTTAACTCTAATCTATGGCGGAAGGCAATATGTAACCTCGCTTACTATTCAACAATAAGAAGTGATTCAAGGCAAATCATGCTCAAGAGCTTTTATCATTCAAAATAGTCTCAATGCGACAATATACATAATCTGTCTCCACACCTTACAAATGAGGGGGCGAGCTCAATTTATAGGCTCCCCAATTACAATTCAATGGCCAAGATTGATTTCAAATCAACGGCCGAGATTACAAAATAAAACCCTAATTAGGGTTTGTCACTTTCGACCAATGAGAAAATCTCATTTGAGGACACTTGTCCTTTTTGCTAAATATAAACCAACAATAAAATAGAAAGTTGTTGCATGTTGATTTGGAACAATTTGATTGGTTGGAAGATGATGAGGCGCCACCTCAGCGTGCTGGATGCCTTCCTTGGTTGCTTCGTTTTTCTTCCACGCTTTTGCCTTAGAATATTTTTCTTGCCGATGACTCTGTCTGTTGTGCTTGTTCCTTCCTAGCTTTGACCTTGGATTCCTTTTGAGACTTTGATTTCTTCTTCTTACCTGTACTGGAATCTTTGAAGTCTGGAAGTCTCCCCTTGGAGTAGGTGTCTGGATATCCTTTCAAGTGTCTAGAATTTGGAGAAGAATGCCTTTGTGCTTTCGCCACAATGGAGGAAATTGGAATTTCCTCTGTGAAGTATTTCCTAGACTTAGCCAAATTTTGGCTATTTTGTAACACCTTCATGTTGACCATTCAACATTTAGCCAAGGTTTTGGCCATCTCTATGCTCGAACGAACTTTGCCTGTGGATTTTCCTTCAATTTTGAATTTGGCTTGTGCTATGTAGGACAAATTCCATCTCTGGACAAGGATTTTATCCACTTCCTCCTTCCTGTTTTCTGTCCAACACTTAGTGAATTCTTCTCATCCTCTCCTTGGGCGGACTTCACATGAGCTTGGACGTTTTCTCTCTTAGCCTAAGTCGGACTTCAGGCCACTTTGGACAAACATGTCTAGGGAGAAGTCGAACTTTATCATGCTTGTGCCATTTCTCAGTTGAGCAAAGTCGGATTTGCTAGTGGTTTCACCATCTTTTCTTTAGGCTGGGGCGAACTTTCTCAACACTTTGACATTTCTTTTCTTGGTCTAGGTCGGACTTTGCATCATGTTTGCCATTGTACTTGGCGGATCTAATGGATGTCTGGACATACCTTCTCCAAGCAAAGTCGGAAAAGGTTTGGACATGCTGAGCTTGGGCAAAGTCAGACTTTCTCGTGCTTGTGCCATCTTTTTCCTTCACTCTATCTGGCTTGAAGCAGACTTGCCTCCATTCCATGCCTTTGCTTCTTCTTTGAAGACTCGCCTCGCGTCGTCATCCACCTGCAAGAAATAAAATAAACAAATTCAGATTTTCTCTCTCCTGAATTTTTACCACTCTCTCTCCTGAAGCCATGGTGAATTTAATTTTGCCCTTCGGATTTTATCTCTGGCCGGCACAAATTATTTTCCTCCAAAACATTGTCTGGCGAATTTGATTTTGTCCAAGGCATTGAAAATAAATTATTAAAATATTAAAATATTTTAATTTATTCCAACCCATTCGTCTTCGACCCATGGCTATTTCGATTTCCTCTTCGTTTTTCTTGGCTAAGAGTGTATTTTCCAATTTTATCCTCAATTTCGTCTAGCCAAACCAAAATTCAAGCCATTCCGTCAACAAATTCTATGCCAGATCCCTGTTTTTCTTTGCCATAGCCAACTTTTCTCTTGCACTGAGCCTATTTTCTTCTGCCAAAGTCAAATTTTCTCTTGCTCAGTCGAATTTTTATAGGCAAAATCCTCGTCCGGATGTCTTCGTTGGGCGAATTTCTTGGACGGTTGACAAATTCCCCTTTCCTTCTGGGCAAAGGCAATCTTACCTTTCTCCTTGCCTTGTGCATTTTTCTTCGTCAAAAGTTGTCAATTTCTTAGTATTTTCTCCAGACTTAGGCAAAATTTAGCTTCTCTTCCACTTTTGTGCTAGGCACACTTCGTTTTATTTCTTGCCACATCCCAATCCTCTTTAGCATTTGTCCTTTCAAACTTGGCACTTATCCTCTTGAAAGTGTCAGGATACTTAGCCAAAAATCTCAACTTTTCATCATTTAGCCTCTATACTTAGGCAAATATTCGAACTTTTCCTTGGACTAGGCATCAACACTTAGCAAAATCATCATTTTATCCCTTCATGTGCTTAGGCGGACTTCCTTAGCACCTTGGATAAGTATGGCGGACTTCTTTGATACTTTGCCAACCTCTTCCAAGTGTATGGCGGACTTCCAAGATCATTAGGATGTGTCTTTTAGTGGATGGCGGACTTCCAAGGGGTCAAGGACAAAGATGGCGGACTTTGGAGGTCTTTAGGATATCCTTCTTTGAAGATGGCGGACCTTGAAGACTTATAGGATGTGCATGGGCGGACTTCATGACCCTTTGGCACTTCCTCTAAAGTGGATGGCGGACTTCTAAACTCTTTGGCACTTCCTTCCTTGCACATGGCGGACTTCATCAACCTTTTGGACATGCAGGGCGGACTTTGGAGGATGCAAGGATATGCCTTCAAGATGCATGGCGGACTTTCTAAGATGCAAGGATGGGCATGCTATATGCTGGGCGGACTTTGGAAGATCCAAGGATGTTCTCCATTGCTGCTGGGCGAACTTCATGACTTCCAGATTTTCACAAACTTCATTTTTCCTTCATTTCCCATGGCAGATTTCAGACTTGAACAGATTTCAAATGAATTTCATGATTTGAGAGCTGATTTTCCATGGTTTTGTCCTTAGATCTGATTGATTTCGGACTGGTTTTGACTGATTTTTCCAGATTTCGAGTGTTCTTGGTCTGATTTTTCACGCTTTTTACTTGTTTTTTCCAGATTTTTCGAAAAATTTCAAATTTTCATTTCGATTTTCTGAGTGATCTATTGAGTTTTTTGAACTTCTGAGTGCGTTTTCAGAACTCGGGACCCTTCTAAAAATAGAAACTTTCCAAAAATAGAAATTTTCCAAAAATAGCAACTTTCCAAAAATAGACCCTAAAAAATAGGGATCCCAGAATTGCCCAAAAGTGCCAAAAAAGTAGGTCCTAAAAAATAGGGGGCCCGGGGTGAGAAACCCTAAAAATTTGGAAGTGTCGGATTTGACTGAAACGACAGTCGATCTTCGCCTCCCAGGCCTTCTAAGCACGATGGTGACGTTTACGCGCTGATTCAAGCATGGATTCTTGACTTGGCTCAGATGACTCTCGGCAGACTGACTGACTTGGAACCCTCAAAATGATGACCTCATTGTAAAAAGACAAGTGACATGCAACTGCAACACCGAGGCAAAAAGCGAAAACAGGGGGTCCCCATTTGCAATGGGGCGATGTGTGAAATGGTCACAACACTACCCAAACCCAACTCAAATGACGAACTTTATGCAAACTAGTATGACTGAACATGGACTGAAATTCTTAACCAGCAATACAGAATCCTATTGAAATGCTCATAACTCACTCAATCCTAAACCAAAAGACTTCAAAACAGATGCAATTTCTCCCTAACATGATGGTGCCCAAATAAGAACTGTTAAATGACCCCAAACTGCTGTATCTTTTTTTGCACAAATTCCAAGGCAAGTACAAAATGGTACGGCTGCAAGGAAGGGCGATTTTGAGCTATAAAATAAAAGACTTCATTAAAAATTCCCAAACTTCACTGAGAGGGGCGCCCTTATCTAGCAAATGCATGGGTAAACTACCCAGAACCAAAATAAAATCACACAAAAACTTATGAGTTAAAACTTCAATCTGCAACACAAACCAGCAACTCCAGATTTTGATTAATTTACTAATAACTGAATTACAATTGCATAAACAACAACTACAATGCAAAACTCACTACAAATCCTCTCACAAGCAACCAAATTCCCCACTAGATGCTATCTTCCAAGCATGAAGTCGAGCCAAGGCTAGGAGGCATTCATTCCTCGAAGCAGTCCCAGCACCATTCTGATAGTATAACAATACTTTCAGACATAAGATATCCAAATGAGGACCCAAGGCTTCCTTTTATAAATTTGAGAAGGCCCTCAAAAGCTTCTAGAAACCCTAATTTTCAAATTTGAAATAACTCCTTTTCCCTCCAAGAGATGGCGTCCCCTTTCAAGCTTTCACTTTTGACTTTTATTTTTAAATTCACCACTTCAAGAAGTAGGCGTCCAGAATCAAGCTTCATTTTTTACTTTAATAAAATATAAATCACCTTCATAAAGTGCCTACCCTTGAAGACCACTTTTAAGACAACCTTAAGTTAAGAGACTAGGCCAAGGGAGGGTATTATAACATTAAAATATAACATTATTTAAATAAAATGAACTTATCTCTCCAGCTGCACCCCACGGCCAAATTGAGCAATTCCAACAGAACTGACAACTGAGGGAAACCAATTGAACTGGAACCAACCTATCAACTGCCAAAAATAGAATTTACTAAAAATAGTAAATTCCAGAAAGTGCTCAGAACGCAAAGCCAGACACACCACTGCGAAGCTCTCTGAAAACCCATAAAGAATCTGCAATCCAATCACCAAGACTCGAGCAACAACAACCACGAAAACAGGAAACCCTAATTTCACCTTCCGAGTAGCCTACGGATCTCCGGAATAGGCAAACGGTCAACTGAAAAGATCATGTTCGAGAAGGGGACATTACAGTCCGCCCTCACCAAGATTGCTTGTCCTCAGGCAATCGCAAACCTGGATGCTACGGAATCTCATCATTCTCCCAAGTCGCATCCTCCATAGGCAAGTTCTTCCACTTCACCAAGTATTCTCTGATTGTTCTTTTTCTCAAAGAACGCTCTCTGGAATCAAGAATCTCTTCTGGAATCAAAACTAACTCTCCTTCTTCATCCAAAGGTGGCAACTGTGATGAAGTAACAACATTATGTCCAAGTGCCTTCTTGAGGCGAGACACGTGGAAGACATTGTGTACTCTGGTATTCAAAGGTAGCTCCAACTCATAAGCTACTGCTCCCACCTTTCTGATAACCTTGAACAGCCCATAGAAACGAGGTTTGAGCTTCTCAACTCCATTCTTCTTAAGAGTAGACTGTCTATAAGGCTGTAGTCAAAGATAAACCATATCTCCAACCTCAAAAGAGCGCTCAACACGCCGCTGATCAGCGTACATCTTCTGCTGATTCTGTGCAGTCTGAAGATTGTTTTTCAATGATTTCAAGATATCTTGACTCTGCTGCAACAAATCCTTGGCTTGAGGGGCTTTGCTATCACCAAACGCCAAATCGGCAAAGCTAGGAGCCTCATAACCGTATAGAGCCATGAAAGGTGACATCCTTATTGACATGTGAAAAGAAGAATTATAACAATACTCGCCTATGTGAAGCCATTTCACCCATGCTCTTTGCTGCTCTGAAACATAGTTTCTCAAATAGCCTTCCAACCACTTGTTCACTATCTCTGTTTGTCCATCGGTTTGAGGGTGATAACTAGTGCTTGGAGTAAGCACTGTACCACTCATTCTAAAGACCTCTTGCCAAAAGGTGCTTAGGAACTTGCTGTCCCTATCACTCACAATGTTTTTCGACAACCCATGTAACCTAAACACCTCATGAAAAAACAGATCTGCAACTTGGGCTGCTGAAAAAGAGCTGGTAATGGCAAAGAAATGAGCAAATTTTGTTAATCTGTCCACTACAACATAGATACAATCTTTTCCTTGAACCTTGGGCAACCTAGTGATGAAGTCCATTGATATACTTTCCCATTTTTGATTGGGAATGGGAAGAGGTTGCAACAGACCAGCTGGTAGAGTATGCTCATTTTTGTTCATCTGACAAGTGGGACACTCCTGGATGTTGCGTTGAACTTCCCCTTTCAGCCCTTTCCAAGAAAATCTTTCCCAAATCTGCCTATATGTCTTGAAGAACCCCTGATGACCAGCAAGTGGAATGTCATGAAATGTCAACAAAATCTTCTTTTTGAGCTTAGAATCAGCCACCAAAAAGATTCTTCCCTTGTAGTGTATAAGCCCTTCAACCACCTTGTACCTTTCGTCATGAAAAGTACCTTCAATGATGCTGGTTGCAAACTGATTTTTGGCATAATCAGCAAGCAACATGTCCTTCCAATCAGCAGTAAGCTCACATAATGAGCTCAAATGGGGTCTCCTAGATAAAGCATCAGCCACAATATTGTTTTTACGTTTGACATACTCAATGTCAAAATCGTAAGCTTGAAGCTTACTCACCCACTTTTGTTGCCTCTCGTTCAAATCTTTCCGATGCATGAAGTGCTTGAGACTATTGTGATCAGTCTTGACCACAAACTTGCTCCCCACCAAATACTGTCTGAACTTAACTAATGCATGCATAATGGCAAGCATTTCCTTGTCGTAGATGGAGTAGGTCCTTTCAACACCTCTTAATTTTCTGCTCTCAAACACAATGGGGTGTTTGTCTTGCATCAAAACAGCCCCAACTCCTTCACCGGATGCATCACACTGTAGCTCGAAAGGCTTGGAAAAATCTGGAATAGCCATAACCGGACAAGAGCTCATGATCCTCTTAAATTTATCAAAAGTAGTTTGAGCCTTTTCTGACCAACAAAAAACCCCCTTTTTCGTGAGGTCAGTAAGAGGAGCAGCATTCTGTGAGTAGCCCTTCATGAATCTTCTGTAAAATCCACAAAGACCCAAGAACCCTTTCAAATGAGTCAAGTTCTCAGGAGGTGGCCAATCAACAATTGCTTTGATTTTTTCAGGATCAACCTTCACTCCTTCAGCACTGATTATATGACCAAGGTAAAGTAGCTCCTTCATTCCAAATTCACATTTGGATTCTTTGGCAAACAAACTCTCTGATTCTAGGATGCTAAGCACTTCCTCCAAGTGCTTGAGATGTTCTTCCCATGTCTTGCTGAAGATCAGAATGTCATCAAAAAATATCAATACAAACTTCCTCAACTGCTTCTGAAAGACTCTGTTCATACAAGACTGGAAGGTAGCACGAGCATTAGTCAACCCAAATGGCATGACTAGAAACTCGAAGTGGCCATAGTGACATCTAAATGCTGTCTTCTCAACATCAGATCCTCTCATCCGAATCTGGTAGTAGCCCGATCTCAGATCGATCTTTGAAAAGAACTTGGCTCCATGTAGCTCATCAATGAGCTCATCTATCCTCAGAATGGGGTATCGATTTTTGATGGTGCTTTGATTCAAAGCACGATAATCCACACACATGCGGATGCTACCATCCTTCTTCTTCACAAGAACAACTGCTGAAGCGAAGGGGCTCTTGCTTGGACGAATGAAGCCCCTCTCCAAGAGTTCCTTAATGTTTTTCTTAATCTCGTCTTTCTTCTTTTTCGGGTACCGATATGGAGTTGTAATAACTGGCTTAGCTCCTTCCTTGAGCTTTATGACATGCTTCGAACCCCGTTCAGGAGGTGGTCCAGGAGGTAAATCAGCAAACACTTTGCTCTTCTTGGTGAGTAGAGACTAGATATCAGGAGGATAGTCCCTCTTTGTTTCAACCGGACTAGCTAGAAGAATCATACACTCCGCAACCCACTCAACTTGATCACGACGAATCAGCCTTGCCATTCTCTTGAATGACACAATTCGAGGACCTCCATTGGACATTCCTCTTAGCACTACCTTCTTCCCATCGGATTGAAACTTGAGCTCCATGGTTTGCAGATTTAAAGAGATCTCTCCAAGTGATCGCAGCCATTGAATGCCCAGGACGACATCTGTATCTCTAATGCTGACCACATAGAAGTCATCCTTGACTTCATAATTGCCCAATTGCATAGACATGTTTGAAATCTTCTTGGTGCAAGAAATGTGAAACCCATCTGCAACCATAACCTTGAAGCCTTCAAATTCTTCTGTTTGCAGCCCCTTCTTTGCCACCACAACTTCATCAATGAAGTTATGCGTTGCCCCAGTATCAATCAAAGCAACTATTCGCCGCCCCTTAATCATCCCTCGAACTTTGAAGGATTCATTCTTTTGAAAGCTCGAAAGTTGAGCCAAGGTACCTCCACTTCCTTTTTCATCTTCGGACTCTTTTGGAGCTCTTTCTACTTCGCTGTCATCAATATCAGACTGCTGATCTAAAAAATCAGAATTGCTTTCTTCAGCTGAATAGTATTCAATTTGATGAATTTTGACCCCTTTTGGGCAAATATGGTCTTGAGACCATTTTTCTCTACATCTGAAACATAACCCCTTTCTTCTGAGTTCATTAAGTGTCTCTGGATCCAACCTTGTGACATGGGTTTTATGCTGTTTAAACTCCTTATGGTGAGGTCTTTTTCCTTTGTCCTTCTTGTGAAATGATGGCTTAGTTTGAAATTTGGCTTTAAGAGCAGCCCACTCCATGTTTCTTGCTTTCTTCATTGCCTCCTGTAGGGAGGGTGGATCAAAAGCTTTAATCCAACCCTTGAGTGGCTCCATCAATCCTTCACTGAATAGGATCACCAAACGCCTCTCAGTGATTCTCGTGACCATGACTGAAAGTCTCTGAAACTCAACTATGTAGGCATCCACGTGCCATATTGTCTAAGCTGTGCCAATTCTCTGAAATGCACTTCCGGATCTTTTTTCTCAAATCTCTCTATGAGCCTATTGGTGAACTCATCATAGGTAGTGATAGACCGATGACCCAAGGTGACTAGGCCATGGTACCACCACTCGTGCGCCACCCCATCAAGGTGTAGCGTAGCGAACTTAATCGCCTCCTCTTCTGCCATGGGTCTAAGAGCTAGATAGTTGTCTAACTTCTGGATCCAAGCTCTTGCTGAATTGTTGTCACTCCCATCAAAATGTGGAAGCGTAACCTTGTTGATAGCTTGATACAAATCCCCCTGTACTGTTGTTCTCTTTTGTTCATAATGTCTTCCTTGTCCTTTATTCTTCCTTTTATGATCCATAAAATCATTGTAAGACATCTGCCTTAATTTCATCAGGGAGAGAATCATACTCAGCACGGTCGAGTCTCAACTATTCCACAAATGATGCATTTTCTTCTAGATCAGGTTGAGGGTTTACTGGTGCTAAGAAGGTGGGTTTGAATGGCCTGGAAGAAATGTATGTGCTATTTGAAGCAGGCTGAGCAGCATGTCCATTATGCTGGTTGGTGGCACTGTGTTCTCCCCTATGTCTCGGATTGTTCTGTGGAGTTGGGTTCTGACCCACTTTCCCCATCATGAAAGATACCATATCCATTAGGGCATCCGTCTTCCTCTCGAACCTCTTTCCCGGACTTAATGATCTTTCTCTTCCTTTCCCACTATCATCTCTGTTGCTGGTAAACCTCTCGTTACCACCCGATGTCCTCTCATTATCCCCCATTTCTTCTCCTGGAGAAGACTCCCAATTTGCTCTTAATACCTCTGAAGCTGTCTGGCCTTCCGGAGCCTGATGCCACTGAAATTGACTTGTAGCCTTCTTGTATTCCCTTGCTAAGTATCTCTGTTCTCTGTCACTCATAGAAGGTTTGTTTCACAGGATGGCAGGATGCGTGGCTCTGATACCACTGAAAGATTCCGAACCAATTTTTTTCTTTTTTGCGATTACAATTTCAACAACATGCACCCGTTAAGGTTAGCAAGAAAACCCAAACGATGCAGAATTAACCCTAACCAAGAATGTACACCAGGATCCCGACATGGGCAAGGTGTGAGCATATGGTCAGAGGATCTTCAAAGAAATGCTGAACTGAATAACTCTAACCAAGAATGCGCCAGATGACGGCGAGCATATGGTCAGAGGGTCCCTACCAACTACAACTGCTGAAAAGTAAACTCGACGCCAAGCATGTGCTTTCAAACCCAGAGTGGGAATGGAGCTACCATATGGCGGAGACTCTAATGTACTACAATGCAATACTCAAAATGTAAAATAGGCGGCAAGCGAGCCTCTTCCACTTTTCCAGCGGGTATTACAATGAAACATAAGAGAAGAAGAAAGATTGCTGACAGTACTACTGTTCAGCTTACAATAAATAGATATTGACTGCCAATAGCATAGAATAAGATAGTCCAACAATGTTGTAATAAAGTATGATGTCTTCTCCAAGCTCACAATGATTTCCTACCCAAACCCAACTCAAATGACGAACTTTATGCAAACTAGTATGACTGAACATGGACTGAAATTCTTAACCAGCAATACAGAATCCTATCGAAATGCTCATAACTCACTCAATCCTAAACCAAAAGACTTCAAAACAGATGCAATTTCTCCCAAACATGATGGCGCCAAAATAAGAACCGTTAAATGACCCCAAACTGCTGTATCTTTTTTTGCACAAATTCTAAGGCAAGTACAGAATGGTACGGCTGCAAGGAAGGGTGATTTTGAGCTATAAAATAAAAGACTTCATTAAAAATTCCCAAACTTCATTGAGAGGAGCGCCCTTATCTAGCAAATGCATGGGTAAACTACCCATAACCAAAATAAAATCACACAAAAACTTATGAGTTAAAACTTCAATCTGCAACACAAACCAGCAACTCCATATTTTGATTAATTTACTAATAACTGAATTACAATTGCATAAACAACAACTACAATGCAAAACTCACTACAAATCCTCTCACAAGCAACCAAATTCCCCACTAGATGCTATCTTCCAAGCATGAAGTTGAGCCAAGGCTAGGAGGCATTCATTCCTCGAAGCAGTACCAGCACCATTCCGGCAGCATAACAATACTTTCAGACATAAGATATCCAAATGAGGACCCGAGGCTTCTTTTATAAATTTGAGAAGGCCCTCCAAAAGCTTCTAGAAACCCTAATTTTCAAATTTGAAATAACTCCTTCTCCCTCCAAGAGATGGCGTCCCCTTTCAAGCTTCACTTTTGACTTTTATTTTTAAATTCACTACTTCAAGAAGTAGGCGTCCAAAATCAAGCTTCATTTTTTACTTTAATAAAATATAAATCACCTTCATGAAGCACCTACCCTTGAAGACCACTTTTAAGACAACCTTAAGTTAAGAGACTAGGCCAAGGGGGGGTATTAGAACATTAAAATATAACATTATTTAAATAAAATGAACTTATCTCTCCAACTGCACCCCACGGCCAAATTGAGCAATTCCAACAGAACTGAAAACTGAGGGAAACCAACTGAACTGGAACCAACCTGTCAACTGCCAAAAATAGAATTTACTAAAAATAGTAAATTCCAGAAAGTGCTCGGAACGCAAAGCCAAACACACCACTGCGAAGCTCTTTTAAAACCCAGAAAGAATCCACAATCCAATCACCAAGACTCGAGCAACAACAACCACCAAAACAGGAAACCCTAATTTCACCTTCCGAGTAGCCTACGGATCTCCGGAATAGGCCAACAGTCAATTGAAAAGATCATGCTCGAGAAGGGGACATTACATAGCCCTTGTCCTACCAACACTTTTGATAACACTTTAGTAAATCACTTTCATGCACTTTACAATTTAATAATAAAATATAAGTTATATTTTTATAATATTAAAGTTACTTTTCAAACAACTTCAATTAAATTATTACATTATTTCCTTAGTCCAAAAAAGGGGACATGACAAAGACATCTATTATGAAATAATAACTTTGTTCCTTCCTATGGAGCTATTATGTGTTCCTCCTTCAAAATCAAAACTATTTATTCATTAGATAATTCATCCATCTCAAGATTTTGTTAGAGCCAAGAAACAAAATTTATTGGGATTTCAGCTATATAAGAATCTTGAAGCCTTTGTTTTCATATTCCATTCTTACTAATAGGTTATTGATATGATGATGCACAATAATTCATCTAAATTTGATCCTTTTTAAAGAATACAAAAATAAAAGTACTGAAATGGATCTAGCAAATGGCAAAGATTTAAGTAAAAATGATGGATGGATTATCCCCATTACATATTCCATTTGAGCATGAAGATTAAAAATTGTAGTCAAATTCAAAATGAACTAAGAAAAGCAAGGATAATAGTTTGTGTCAAACTATATGGTCACTATAGTCGCAAAACTCAAGTCCATATAAAGAGGGTTACTTTTTATTACTAGCACTATTTAATGGGGTCAAGTGATCTCTCAATAAAAATCATATAATTTTTAATACTTTTTAAAGTAGAAATCAGGTTCAAGAAGAGCATAAAAAACCATGTAAATAACAAATGAATGTTCCAAACTCAATTTCCCTATCCATAAAACTTTTAAAATATACAAGAAATGAATTTTAAGCCTTAAATATAAAACATTAATTTAAAAGTGCCTCAAACTATACCTTGTCAATGATTCTCTCAATGACATCATCTGAAAGGTTCATTCCCGACTCTGCAAGGGTAGCCACTACCATTCTCTTCACCTGCATCTTATGGCGAGTCATTGCATTAATTGCATTACCCGAAGGAAATTTGCATTACAATAAAGAGAAAATGACCATAACAAATGAAAATCAAGTTATAATTAGATACAACTCACAACAAACCTTCACAATATGAAATATTCCTTTTTGCAATTTCTGATGATACCTGTTGAATTTTTTTGTGTTTTTTTTATATCCTAATTTCTTTTTTCTCAATTGTAAAAATACAATAGATAAATGCTATTTGGAATTTATTTATTTTAGAATAAATGTTCACAACATATCATAGAAGTAATTATTTTAATTTATATGATATTTAATGAAATGCAACTACTGTAAAAACATGTTTCCAAGGCCCTATGAGCAACTATAGCCAAATTTGTTGACTTCCACACAAATAATATGCAGTTGAAAATAACTAATATTAAAACTCTTCCTTTGATTTCTCCTTTTCACAACTTCCATGCCTCTCCAAAGCAGTACAATGACATCATGTGATGCAGGGGCATCGTGCATTTTTGGGTTGCTATTTTCAATTTTAGTGTTTGAAATTTTCGTTTTGGTTTCTTTGGCTGATTATTGCTTGCTTCCTTATTTTAGTGACATGTGGCAAATGCTCATGGGGAAGCAAGATTGTTAATTCCCCTTCTGATTGCACAATAGACAATTAGTTGGCTCAATCAAAGAAGGAAAAAAAGAACGGTTTTGAGTACAAGAAAGGGGGCATCACCATTATTTTAGTGAGGGACGGCTCTGCTTGAGAAGATGCAAGTGATAGCCATACTTGGAAGAAGATAGTGGGGCAGCGCACAAGGGAAAAGAGAAGACAGGGATTTGGGAGAAGAGGACGACTTCCTAAAAGAGCCGTGTGCAGAAGAAATTGATACACAACAAAATGAGGGAGGTGGCGCCTATAATAAATGATCATCTTTTTTCAGTTTTAAGAACAGATTCTTTGTGATGTCCCCTCGCTAGACAATTCTCGGGAACAGAGCGTTAGCCCCTTATTGGACCCTTGTGGGCTAGCCAGTTTGGATAGAGGGTCAGTGGTGCATTTTGGAGAGTTTGTTTGTTCGTGTTTTCAGTGGACAGTGTTTAGATCACAATGAGCGTTGACATTCCAGGAGTTCATCGCTTCTGACGGCACGAGATTATCCTGAGATTTGAGCATTTTACGGGGATTTAAGTGATTAAGTTAATTTATTAACTTAAAACGCCTTTTAATAAAGTCACCTTGACTTTATTTATATTTTTTATATCACTTAAATCTAAAAAGGAGGATTATAATATTTTAATGATTAAATATTATAAAAGTGCGCCCAACTATTGAAAAGGAATATATTGAAATATTATAATATTTTGAAAACCTAAAAAGGGCGTAGCATTATGGAAATGCGTGCTTTTGCTTTAAGAGGCATTTTTGGCAATAGAAACTCACCTTTTGATTATTTCGAATTGCCTTGAGCATCTTTCTCTGAGCATTCTCCTGAGAGCAGGGTTTGATCATTGTGTCCATTGGAGAACGGGAAACTCTTCAATGTTGAGTACGTTTGAAGCTGTGAGAGATCAGCCGAATCCGTACAGTTGAGGGCTTCACACAGAAGTTCTACAGATTTCAGACAGAGTTTTACTTTGCAGTTGTTTATGCTTGATAATAACTGAGGGGTTCTTGGTGGCGTACTTCTTGCTTCTGGAATTCTTCTTCAGAGATTCATTTCCTTCTTGTTCATGGCCGTACGGCCTACCTTGGTTCTTGTGCCTTGAGAAAGGCGTGTGAAGCAGTTAAGGAAAACGCCTTCTTTTTGAGAGGGGTTTGACATCCATCTTGGGCGGCTAGCTATTACAGTGCTTTGTGACCAATTTCTGAGCTGGAGAAACCTTGTCTGGAGCTTGGGCGTGCTTTTATGCTGATTTTCACCATTTCCGGCTGTAGACCTGGCCAGTTTCTTATTTAAATAATCTGGAGCCTGATTGGTATGTTTATTGTTCCTAATCTATCTGTTGGTGTTTGATAATACATTTTGTACTTTCAATTTGAAGGAATAAGTTTAAATTTCTCTTTTGTGAGCAAAATATGCTGCGCCCCTTCTCTTCTTTCTACTAAGATTTCTCTAAAAAACTCTAAAAAACACTTTAAAGATTTAAGAAAAGAGGGTTATGAATTGAGAGCCAGCAGGGCTCATCACAGTGGTATCAGAGCTCACATCCTGCCAGCTTGTGGGGTTTGAGAATTTATGAAGTCAAACAGA
Source organism: Sequoia sempervirens (assembly GCA_007258455.2). Lineage (NCBI taxonomy): Eukaryota > Viridiplantae > Streptophyta > Pinopsida > Cupressales > Cupressaceae > Sequoia > Sequoia sempervirens. The sequence goes on from VDFB02250173.1 coordinate 55,620, forward strand.
GAGGGTTTTGGTAAGTCCTATTTCAGAGGTGGCCCTAGAAATCAAAGAGGCGACCAGAATCCATTTCCACCATTTCCGTTTGCAGATCAGGAGGAGGAATTAGATTGGGACAACACGTAATTCCTTCTATTGATTTGCCACCCCTGGATGATGAGGGCAAATTAATTTTGATACCTGAGGCCATTTTGGATTCCAGAGAGCGTCATCTTCGGAGGCGGGTCATCAGGGAATACTTGGTTAAGTGGAGGGATCTACCAGCAGAGGATGCGACATGGGAGAGTGACAGTGTTCTTCAGCATCCAGCTTTGAGTTTGCTTGTGGACAAGCAAATTCGGGGAGGGCGGACTGTGATGTCCCCTCGCTAGACAGTTCTCGGGAACAGAGCGTTAGCCCCTTATTGGACCCTTGTGGGCTAGCCAGTTTGGATAGAGGGTCAGTGGTGCATTTTGGAGAGTTTGTTTGTTCGTGTTTTCAGTGGACAGTGTTTAGATCACAATGAGCGTTGACATTCCAGGAGTTCATCGCTTCTGACGGCACGAGATTATCCTGAGATTTGAGCATTTTACGGGGATTTAAGTGATTAAGTTAATTTATTAACTTAAAACGCCTTTTAATAAAGTCACCTTGACTTTATTTATATTTTTTATATCACTTAAATCTAAAAAGGAGGATTATAATATTTTAATGATTAAATATTATAAAAGTGCGCCCAACTATTGAAAAGGAATATATTGAAATATTATAATATTTTGAAAACCTAAAAAGGGCGTAGCATTATGGAAATGCGTGCTTTTGCTTTAAGAGGCATTTTTGGCAATAGAAACTCACCTTTTGATTATTTCGAATTGCCTTGAGCATCTTTCTCTGAGCATTCTCCTGAGAGCAGGGTTTGATCATTGTGTCCATTGGAGAACGGGAAACTCTTCAATGTTGAGTACGTTTGAAGCTGTGAGAGATCAGCCGAATCCGTACAGTTGAGGGCTTCACACAGAAGTTCTACAGATTTCAGACAGAGTTTTACTTTGCAGTTGTTTATGCTTGATAATAACTGAGGGGTTCTTGGTGGCGTACTTCTTGCTTCTGGAATTCTTCTTCAGAGATTCATTTCCTTCTTGTTCATGGCCGTACGGCCTACCTTGGTTCTTGTGCCTTGAGAAAGGCGTGTGAAGCAGTTAAGGAAAACGCCTTCTTTTTGAGAGGGGTTTGACATCCATCTTGGGCGGCTAGCTATTACAGTGCTTTGTGACCAATTTCTGAGCTGGAGAAACCTTGTCTGGAGCTTGGGCGTGCTTTTATGCTGATTTTCACCATTTCCGGCTGTAGACCTGGCCAGTTTCTTATTTAAATAATCTGGAGCCTGATTGGTATGTTTATTGTTCCTAATCTATCTGTTGGTGTTTGATAATACATTTTGTACTTTCAATTTGAAGGAATAAGTTTAAATTTCTCTTTTGTGAGCAAAATATGCTGCGCCCCTTCTCTTCTTTCTACTAAGATTTCTCTAAAAAACTCTAAAAAACACTTTAAAGATTTAAGAAAAGAGGGTTATGAATTGAGAGCCAGCAGGGCTCATCACATTCTTCTTCTCTACATGTAATTTGGGAGGAGCTGTAAGGAGTGTCGTTGAGGTGAAAAGAGTAAGAGTATTGGCGTAGAGAGCAAGGGTGACAGTTTTCAAGAATATTTCGTTATAATTGAGGAGGATCGGTTTTAATTTGTTGTCCATAGAGACTTGCAAAAAAACAAGTTTTACCAATCGATTTTGTGGTTCTTTCCTCACTTTTTGTTGCTTATTTGTTGTTTGGTTCTACCAAGTAAGGCGTGGAGATATTGGTGCTTTGTGTTGTTTAGTTGCATATATAATTAAATGATGTTTTGGATATGGGTGTTCGCTTTCAGCATAACACATGAATTTAGTTTTATGCTCATGTTCTAGTTTGATTATTGAGTGGAAGTCTTTGTTTGCAACTCTATATTGACATGTCAGAATGAACACGGCTGAAACACTCGAATAGGGCAATTTAAAGATAGTTTTGATCTTTTTTTTATCTCAGCCATTAATGTTTGGTAGCAGAGTGTGTGATTGAGAAAGGATTCCATCATCATGCAGGTCAGAATTAATGAATTCAATGATAAGAACACGATTATACTAAGAGGGGCGGGGTGTGAATCAGTATAAGAAAAAAAATTACTTTTCCAAAACTTAACCACCATAGCAATAGCAATCTGTTGTACCCAAAACCAAAATTTTTGCTTCACTAAGGCATTTTGCTTAATTGAGTCATATTCTTGTTTAAGTGTTGTCAAATGGTCGTTTTTGGGGTTTTCAAATATGGAGTTGGTGTGAGTACTATGTCAGTCTGTTGCTGAAGAGATTTAAGAAAAGCGAGAATTTGAAGGAAAAACATCAAAATTTTCTATCTCTAGAGAGGGAGCACATTCTCAAATAGGCGCCCTATCTTTTAGGGGCCCAAATCTTGTTTTTAGGGTTTGTCACCTCCAGCAGACATTTATCCGGCATCACGTCAGCTTCGTAGTGAGCTATCAAGCCTGTCAAACGGACCTGTTTTGTTCGAGTTACGGAGAATATAGCGCAAATTGAGGTGGAAGCGAGAATTGGCTAACACTGAAGAAAAGCGCGGCTTTTCAAAAAGGCGCCCATCTTTTTGAGGTGCCAAATGTAGGTTTTTGGTTAAATGCCACCCAAGATGTTTATCTCACATTTGTTCGAGCTTCGCGACACATTCGTCAGAGGGTGAATCTGAGTTGCTGAAGCGCCTGAACTGGAGGTTAAACGTTGGGTCAAATCTTAGTCAAATATCAGAGGAAAAAGCAAAAGAGCACCTTTTGAGAAAGGCGCCTAAGCTTTTCAGGCCTTTAATGCCTTCTTTCTGATAATTTCAGATATTCAATGTGTCCGTGTTACGTTCAGCTTTCCGTTGCTTGTCTCCGTCAGATCAGAAGATGACTCAGCAGCTTGCAGTCGAGGTTTTTATATTATTTTTGTCGTTTCCAGAAATGGCCAAGTCTGGAATGAAAAGAGCAACTTTTGAAAGGGGCGCTCTTGTTTTTCACCCCTCAGATGATGTTTTCTGGGGAAATGTGCCTTTGCAGCTGTCGTATAGAATCAAGTCAGCTCTGCAGTGAACCTGAGTTCCAGTCCTGAAAATGAGTAAAACAGAAGTTATGAAGGATTTTGTTTTTCCCTTTGTTCGAGATACAGAAGTTGAAATTTGACTAAGTCAGGGAAAAAGCGCAGCTTTTCAAAAAGGCACTTGGATTTGTGAGCCTTTAGATGTCAATTTTATGGTTTGCAGTCTAAAGATATCTTTTGATCAGTTCTTACTTAGTTCTGCAATGCACTTGTTAGCCAGCCAATCGGAGAAGTCAGTCAACCAATGTCAGAGGATGAACAGAGGTCCCGGCAGAGGTTTTAGCTTAAATTTTCATAAAATTTGGCTAAGTCTGGAATTCGCTTGAGAGTTCAAAATTGAATTTTCGAAAGTGAGTTGAATGGACACCTTAACTGGAGTTCTAACTGCAGTTAGACTGAACGATTTCTGGGTTGTCATCTTCAGTTCGTATATTGGCATGTGGAGTGATCTTTCAATTTGCATGTCGAGTTAACTAGTTTGCATGTTGAGTTAACTTGATTGCATGTTGACTTAACTAAAGATTATCACTGAATGTCAACTGAAGTTTGCATGCATGGCAAATTTGGTCAAAATTGAGAAGGTTTTAGTGAAGATGGCGCTTCATTGAATGTCAACTGAAGTTGAAAAGGGACGCCATATTTTCATGAAGCATTATTTTGTGAAGCATGAAGCATTTTTAGTGAAGTATGGCGAATTTGAAGTTGTTAACTTCACTCATGAAAAGGGTCGCTATATTTAGTGTTTGAAAAGTGAAGCATGAATTGATGAAGCTACGCACTTTTCAAGGGAATGGCAACTTTAGTTCTAAAAGGGTTGCTATATTTAGATTTTATTGATTAAAGCATGAAGTTGGCGCATTCTTGAAGGCCAACTGAACTTCCAAAAGGGTCGCTATTTTTAGCATAATTATTGCATGAATATGGCGAATTCTTTATCTCATTCTTGATTGCTAACTGAAGTTATCTAAAGGGTACGCCTTAGGTCAATTTGATGAATCCAAAGCAAGGTTGAAGATGGCGAACTTGATAAGGTAGCTAACTGAAGCTAAAGTCGCATGGTTAAGTTTAACTGAAGACTTGAAAGGGTAACCCTAAAGCATGACCACTTATTTAGCTTGTTCGAGTTTCAGTTAACTATAATAAGGACCAATTAGAAGCCAAGTGCCATTTTAAAGCATTCTTTATTTAGTGCGAATTTTCTATGATGAAATTCTATATATTTCAAGAATGGCGTCCATTATTGCATCATCTTTTGCTCTGAAGCTTGTATTCTTTTGAGCGACCAGCAAGCTTAAGGTGATTCAGGTGTCCGTTTTCAGCGTTCTTCGAAGCTACGAGTTCAGATTGTTCAGAGGAAGTCAATTCTAGACTTTATTTCCACTTTGCATGCAGGTTTTATAAAGATTCGAAGAAGAGATTTGCAGATTTTTCAGAAGCAGACAAGCAAAACTTTCTATCTTCTGTCTTATTTCTTCTATTTCTCACCTTAGGTACTTTCTTCGCATGTCAGAGTAATTCAACACATATTCAGAATCTGATCATCTGGGTTCTCATATTTCAGCGTTTGCAACAAGACCCACTTCTTAGATTTTTTCGAGAAAATCGCCCCGTAGTCTTCATTCTGAAGCTCTGAGCCTTTTTCCGAGAATCTCTTTGCATGTGGGCTTGAATCACATTTTTTCGAGAATCCAGCTTATCTGGGTTTGTTCAGAATTCAGTTGTGCACAAAACCCATGTTCCAGAAAAAACTTCGAAAATTTCTTCCTGTCAGAAGCTATTTTTAGCCTTGTCCAGAGTTTTTCAGAAAGTTCTTCAAGCATATTCGACTTTACAGTCAAAAGTCACCATTTTCAAAATGCAGTTCAATCTCATTGATTACAAGGTGAAATCAGTCCTTACACATAATTTCACCAAGACTTCAGATACGGACCTAAATCATGTTTATCCAGTGGTCAATCTGAGCAGTTTAGAAGGTGTTAGCAGCAATTCGATGAGGAATCTTGAGCGTTCCGGGTTGCTGGCAGCGGCATCCATTCCAGTTACTATCTTTGATCTTGAGTTCGTACTTGCTTGTATTAAGCATTATGACTCGTCTTCACGACAGATCAGATCGGTTGATGGAAGAGTGGTTTGCAGTCTCAAGCCGAAGGACATAGAGAAATGTTTTGCTATTCCTCCTCGCTCAGATAACTTTACTGTTGTTCTTGAAGCTTGTGAGAAGATATGGGATGCTAATCATCAACGTTCACAGAGAAAAGTTGCTCAAAAATGGTTGACAATTCAGAAAACTAACTTGCCTAAGAAGGTTGGTCGTGGTGAATTTAAAGGGGAAGTTGCTGTTTTGATAACCTTACTCAACCGAGTTACCGGTCAATCAGATGCTAATACTTTCCGTCCATGGATGTTCTACCTGATTACCAGAATCCTTGATGGCACAGAGCGTTTTGACTGGGCTATGTTGATTAGTGATTGCTTACATCAGCAGATTACTAACTTTCTCAAGTATCACGAGTTTCATATGATATCCTATTTGGTCTACTTGGTTGCATTTCAAGGTAGTTTCAGACTTCTTAAAACCAATGGTACTCTCGGTGTTCAGCGTATTCATGAGTATTATCCACAGCTAGAGTTTTCTCAGTCTGAGCAGGACTTCCGAGTAGTGAATGATCACTTTTCCATGAGAACCGTGAGAGATCTTGATGATGAGATGCACATTCGTATTTCAGCCGAGGCTAAATCAGCAATGGAGACTTGGGCAGATTGGTTCATACAGTTTCCTACTTTCACATACATCCGAGTTTATGGTTATGTTGGAGAGCCTCTGATGTTGCCAAGATATCCGTCAGACAAGATTGTCTTTATGGAGTTCCTCAGGCAAATGCAGCATGTTCACTTCTTTCTTCGTAGTCGTCATAAGACTGCGGCAAATTTTCCATTCTCATTGGGAATTTTCACATGTGATGCAGCAACAGATGCCAGGCGTATGTCTACTGAGATAGAAAGGTTCAAATTCAAGCCTTATACTGAGAGACGTTCCTATGATCCTCTCGGTCATTATGCAAATCGGTTAGAGCGAGGGATTGCACATACGCCAGCACTTGAAGATTTCTGGGCAAATTGTGAAGATGAATTCGAGGTTTGTCGTCGTCACTATTGTAGACTTACTGTTGGACAACTCTCTGATTACTTGTCAGAAGATGTTGATGGTTTGTCGGATGATGATGGAGAAGTTCTTCTCAATTCTTATGTTAAGGATCAAGTTGCTCGGCAGCCACTTCGCTCACCTGATTGGTATGCTAAGGAGAATACTTCTATTGAAGAGGTTTCTAGATCAGTTATCAAAACTAGCAAGTTGTTCTTGGAGAGCAAACGAACACGGAAGTCAGTTCCTGTAGCAGAGCCGCCAAAGGATTTCTCGTCATTGCCTTCTACTTCTAGAGCAAGACCCAGAGTTAAGGCCATTATAATACCTCCTGAAGGGGTTAAACTCAGTGGAAACACAGGGAAGAGAGCTACTCGTAAGAGGAAGCAAAAACAGATTGAGAATATTCCTGAGGTTCCAGTAGAGACAGTTATTAGAGCTGAGCCTCACATCTCACCTCCTAATTCGCCTCATGAACAGCCTATTGATATAGATTCTGAGCCTGAGACACTAGTTCAAGCAGGATCGGAGACAACTGAACCACCACAGGTTGATACATCAGGGACAGTCTCTCCTCGGATTGAAAATATTGTTCAGTCTTGTTGGCTCGAGAAATCTTTGGGAAGACAAAGGCGTGAACCGTCATACAACCTTGATTTGTCCGAGTTTGGTGAGCCTTATCAGAAGAGATCAAACAAAAAGATAAAGAAACAAGTGCGCATTGAAAAGACTCCTGAATCAGAGATCGTTATTGAGGTTGCAGTGCCTCCAGAAGGTAAAAGCTTAGACGAAGTCGAAGTGGGTGACTTTACATTTACTAAGGCAAATCTTGGCAGGACCACACAAGAGACAGATGTAACTCTTCTTAAGATTGTTACCAATAATCTTGAAGAGCGTATCACGAAGGATGGAGAAGATAAGGCTTTACTCAAAGCTGAAAATAGTCAACTTCATCAATACATTTCTGATCTTGTTCATGGGAATCCAAATAAAGCACCTGTTCTTCCTCAGAGCACACCTGCAGAACAACGAAAACTGGATCAGTTAGTCAGTCATGGAAGACTTGTGGACAACTGGATTGAAAGTTTAGTTGCTGCTGGTAAAACTCTTCTTGCAGATTTGTATTAGTTGAGGAGTGAGGCACATAAACTCCGTCAGGGTATTCAGTTGCTGGATATTGCACTTGCAGAGAGTTTGGCAAAGGATCGTGTTCTTGTATCTCAGTTATCAGTTGCATGCGATGCTTTGGAGATGATCGAAGATCAAGAGAAAGTCTTCACTTGGAGAGAGCAGCACCTTCTCAGAACAGAAATATGTGAGAAGATCTCTTCCAAATTGTTTTCACTCAAGGATGACGTGGTTGGAGTACTTGCACTTGTCAGTGGCTTCGTTGTTCAGATTCCGTGTTATTATCTTCTCGAAGATGGCACGTATGTGGAGTTGGAAAAAGTTCAAGCAGAATTCGAAAAGCTGATTTATGACAGCCTTGAAGGTGCACCTATGGCGCCTAAGTTAGAAAATGTTTCAGTAATTGCAGCCAGTTTGAGAAAGGCGACTGAAGAATGTAAAGATGGTGTGCACATAATTACCGAAAGTGGCAGAGAACTAAAGAAACAGACTGTTATTTTTAGCAGCATCAAAGTGCCAGATGACAGAGAGATCGATGAGTTCTTGGTCGAAGTGTTAGACCGAGTTGACATGGAGTGATCTGCCAGTTGGAACCTCCAGTTGATTTCTAGGGTTGAGTCCTGTTGATGCGGTTTTTGTGACCATACCAAACAGCAGAAGAACAAAATAGTTTGGGGCTACTCCGTTCTCTCTTGATCAAAGTATTCCATGCGCTAAGATTGCGAGAAAGTTCGCATGTTCAACTCCAAGGTTCCTTTAGTGCGAATAGACCCAGTTTGGTTGATGTGTATTGTTGTGTTCATACGAGGGGACTTACACAATTGTTCAGATTTCTTGCAGTCAGCAGCGGGTATGTGATTTGAAGGGGATTTTGCGCGTAGGATTTGACAATGTGGTTCCTTTCCTAAAACTAATCAGAAATGTACGGAAAGTAAAAAGGGAAAGGCCTAAGAAATTTATACTCTACTCTAAATGCAAGATGTGTGGGGCTTCGTTTCAATAGACTTCAACCGGATCTCACCTAGCCTCCGTCGGACAGCCTCAGCAAAATCGGTGCAATCTTCAAAGGGGATAGCGAAAGGTATTCAAGTTATAGTTTAACATACGTACACCATCAGAACAACGCATATAAGCATGTAAACCACAACCGAAGTTAAACACAAGATAATGTCCAGTTGACCACGCAAGGCGGACTTATCATCAACAAGCCGCTAGTGGTATGGAATAAAGCGAAGCTATCTCGAATAAAACACCACACACCGAAGTAAGCTACTTGCATGAATTTAATCTACTTGGATACGAAAGGAAGAAGAAACCTTGCTAGCATTTCATGACAAGACGAATTCCATCATCAATGAAAAGATCTATTATCATAAAATGTGTTACACAACAATCTCTTCAAAAGTTTTCAAAGGGAAAACTTTCTTTCTTCTCCAAATGATGCAAAATGCTCTACAAAGCTACACTATCTAGCTCTAAAGCTCTCTCAATGTCTACTCTGATTCTAACTGATCTAATCTTCTAATCTAATCTGCCTTACAAATGAGGGGGACTCCCCCTTTTATAGCTAGCCAAGTCCCAAAGGACGGCTAGGGTTACAATCAATAGAGTGGCCAGAATCGTGCCACCTCAGCCCTAACCCTAAAAACTGCCAGAATAGGGAGTGGTACATTAAATGAATCAAAGATTCCCACTCACTCCCATAAATAGTAAAAAGGTAATAAATGCTCCATATTCAATCTTCTAGAAGATCCTCGTCCAGTAGTGCGTTCCCACTTGCCTTCTCTCTGACTGCCAACTCAACAAATCTGCCAAGTACAGCCTCAACTTTCTAAACCGAAATGGGTGGAACACAATATAACTGAAACTCTAACACCGTGATCAATGTCAGTCTCGCATAAGATTTTCCAAGCCTAATGAGTCCTGCGTGTTCCGGATCAAAGTGGAGAATGTAGCAGTATTTTCAAAGTCATCCTGTACAAAGGTCTTAACATCTGCGAAGAAGCGAACCAGCAAACCCCTCAAATTATCAAAACTTACTTCATCCGGATTCAGCCGCTTAGCAAATATGGCCTCGAAAGTGTTCCCCTCAACTCCATCTATAATATTGGCTATGGCCTATGTATTCCGGGTCAATCCGGCCATGCCGTGATCGTAAGAAGCATCAGTAATAGCCGTAAGAATACCACCGAGAGAAATCATATCTACCATCACCGACACCTCCATCGCATCAACAACCGCAATGGCACATGCCTCAATACCAAGACGCCGATCACCTTACTCTGATAGATAGAGGCATCGCCCCAAGCCTGATCCACCGCATCCACCCGTGTCAAAATAGTAGAGGCCTGTTGAAAGGCAAAGGCAAGGTCCTCCATAAATTTCTCTGTCTCAGTACGAACTCCTGTGACCCATTTGTCTGCCTCCTGTGCCATCCTCCCCAACTCTACTAAGCCGCTGATCGACTCTCTAGGAATATCTGTTGGAGGCTCTATCACTGGTACATCCTGCCCTCGAGAACGAGACAACTGCTGAACATATCCAATTAACGCCTTGTGTTCTCGTTTCAACTTCTTATATTTTCCTTCTTTCTTGAACAATCTATCCTTGAGGGCAAGGAAGGAGTTATCACACTCCTCAACAATCTGAGCACCAGTAGGGCGTCCCAAGTCAAGGGTGGTGACCACATAATTCTCAGGAACTGCTTCATTCCGGTCACACTTGACTCGTGGGACAGCAACGTGAAGAGTACGAGAGCCATCTTCATCGGTGGAGATCTTCGAAAACTTTCTTGCCTTCTTCTTCGGTGGAGGAGCACTGATCCGGTTCAAAAACTCTTCCATCTCAACTGCTGGATCAATCTCCTCACTCGGGCTTCTTCGCATTCTATCCTTTAGCCAATCGGGCACCTCATACAGTATATCGAAGGGCTGCTGCTCCTGTGCCTCGACTTCTCTAACCTGTTCAACTTCTTCTTCATTATGGCGAGGCTCATTGTCCTCAAGTGGCTGAGTGTCACCTGACACTATATCATCATCATTGCCATCATTCATGGCCGCCTCTAACTCCTGCTGAAACTGAGGGTCAGTAATAGTCCCCTCATCATCGTGCTGATCAATCCTGACAGGTACATTGGCACTCTGGCCAATTGACTCCCTCCGTGGAGGTTGAATATCATCCTGTATTTCCGGTACCTGATTCAATGTATTCCTCTGATCAGCAAATAAAGAAACCTCCTGTATACTTGGAGAGCGTGTCTCCAAAGGTGCTGCCACTGTGACTCGTGGAGGCTCTGGCTGAACTAATTCTTTCTTTCTGGACTCTGGCCCTCTTGTGATCTGTTTCTTTCTTCCTGTGGTGGGCGTCCTGTGATCTCCCATCATGTTGTAAGTCAAGGCAATTGACCTACTCTTCAATCTGTTCACACGTCTATCAACCCAGGCCCTGGTGAATGTCATAACTGGGATAGAAAGAGTATCTAAATCTGCAACCTCGGGCTCTGACCAATCTATAGGCGGAAGTGGAGTATCCCGAACAGCTGCATAGTCTGGATGAACAACATCCATATCCTCGCTGACCTGGTCCGGAACTGGAACTACCTCACACTCCCTGATCAGAGTAATCGGCAACCTAGAAAACATTCTCTTATTTCAATTTCATCAACTGCATCAGCCCAATAATCCTCAATGGTGGCCTTATGTTTAAACTCCTCCGACAGAACCCAATTGATGTTATGGTGTGGGTCATAGTGCTGTCGGCTTGTATGATATGAGAAGTGATAGGTGAAGTTCACTCTCGACTTCCCTAGTACTTTTGTATCGAAGGACACGCACCTCATCGAGTTGCCATCACAATTGGAAACTCTATCCCCTTTCTTCTTTTCTTACGGTTTGTCAAAGGCAACGTTATGCGGATATCTCTAGCATTATTATCTTATCATTTGGGTGCTTAGGCGGCCTATCACGGGTATGAAGAAATCCTTACTGGCCTAATGTGAAAATCACCGGAAATTGTATAAACCCGGTACCCATACCTCTCAATTGGCTCCTGTGGGCATCCCTAGAAGTTACGTGATGTAATCTCTGAAGCAGCCTCGTGATGTACATGGTGAATGAATGGATTGACCGTTTGTAGTGGGTTGTGCTCGTGAGGTGCAAGCGTGTACCGCCTCATGGATTTTTGAATTGGTGAGAGCCACAACCGATGGGTTCATATGAAATCTGTGCCTGCGTCATAAGGTGCCAACATATAAATAAGGTAGGAGCTCATGTAAAACGTTTTAGTCCTCCACAAGCTCAGGAGTTGCTCATGTATGTTATCGCTGATCATCTCAGCCCAATTGACATAATCCTTTCCTTCTAACACCAGGTTGATGTAATAAAACATCCACGGCTCAAAAATATAAGACTGGGGGCAACCACCAACCCTGCTCAGCAACATGATAAGATCACAATATTCTGTTTAGTCCTCTGTATGATCTGGCGGCAACCGCGAAGGAAGCGGAGTGCTCATCGATGAGTGTTAATTGTATCCATGCATCTCGAAGCTGAAGCATGCATCGCTCCTTCATCCACGGACTTGTAAATCATGTTCCTGTGTACGGGATCAGCTTCACCAATGGGCGAATTAAGATTGGCAAGCACTTGGCCATCGGTGACATGATCGTAGAGTGTTCTTTCGTAGCAATTAGCGCCTCCATTATAAGCTCGAATGGTGGCGGAAAACCAGCGGTACATATAGCCGCCGGACGATGTTGTCGCGAAGTAATGAAACTTTCGATGACTTCCAATTCCAAACTGACGTTGCCAGAAGTTGACCGAGCCCAGGTTAGTATCCGTCAACTTGCCCAGCTTTGAAATAAACTTCGACTCCGGCATGAATGTTTTGCTGAGCTTCTTGATCGTAGCCTGTCTTGAGGCACCATTGTCCTTTCCGGTTGTCCTTGCTTCAGCCATCTGCAACATAACAACATTCATCAGCAATTAAATTTAATAAAATAAGGCATGATAGGGGCTGCAGTCGAATTCTAGAAGCTGCAATAACTCTCGTGTTTGCAAACCTCAGCTTCTTCTCTTGAGTATATTCGAATTCCGACACTTAGAACAGATTTCTAAGTGAACTTTGATGACTTTATTTTACTATCAGCAATCAGCAAGTTGAACTTCTATGACTTTGTATCAGCAATCAGCAAATAGCAAACTTGCAAGTTCGTACTTTTCTCTTCAAGGCGTCCCTTTAACCAGCAACTTCAACTCAAGCAAATCAGATTTCAGCCACTAGCAAAGTCGTACCTCTTCTAAGCAACTTCAATCTTCAGCAAACACTTCTCTACTCAGCAACACGCACCTCTCAAGCCTCTAGCAACTTCCTTAATCAGCAAGGACGTCCTCAAATACTTCAGCAAACACTTCTCAGCAACTCAAGGCGTACCACCCTTAACTGCAAGTTTGATCAACTCTCAAGTGCGTCCCTTTAGCAAGCTCAATTCCTCAGCAAAATTCGAACTTCTTCAAGCTCACTCAGACTTAGCAAATTCGCCTTTCTCAGCTGTGAAAGTGAGTGAAAAACTTGCTCATTTTATAGCTAAAATTCAAATTCTAGAAGACGTTAAATTTAGCTAGTGCCATTAAACTCCACTACTCCACTTCAAGAATTCGAATTTTCCCTCCCTGGTGTTTCTGACACTTGTCTCCAGTCGTCGGGAATATTATTCTTCTAGAAACTTGACTTTGACTGGCGTTCTGGATTTTGCTTTTGTAAATTTAATTTAATTCATCTTCTTTTAACTCACCAGCCGGAGCTCTGTCATTGGAAATCGAATTCAACTCACTTCTGCTCTGGAAAATTCATCTTCAAAGAATTTGATCAAAATTATCTAGGCAACTGACTTCAGATTCATCATTCGAAGAAAATTCATCTTGAAAACTCATTTTATTCATGTTTGCCTTAGAAAATTTAAAATTTTCCCTTAGGAAAATTCACAATTCGAGCACTGATCAAATTCTTCACTGAAAAAGTGTCGGCGAAGCTTGAAGACTTGGAAATCCATCATTCATCGCAAATGTTCAGTACCCAGAAGCAAATTTTCTTCAGAATGCCTCGAATTCATGGGTACCCAACGAACGGGTTCATTTAATTTTTCGAATTTTGAACCTTAGAAAAATATTATTTTCATCATTTAAACTCTTTCTTCGCCCGTGATCACTTAGTGTTGTTCTGACTTCTTGAAAAAATTTGAATCATCTTGTATTATCATTGTCTCTGACTTCATCACTGAGAAGATTTGCTCGCTTCGGAAAATTTTATCATCTTGGTTCTAGGCGTATTTTCCAAGGAAAATAAATTTGCCTTAGAAAATTTTTTAAAATCATCTTGCACTTTTGAAAACTTGCCTTAGAAAAATTTGATTGCCAGTGGAGAGGAAATTTCTATCAACTTCATTCAGAAGAAACTTTACATTCCCGGCACGCCTTGTACATTTTATCTTCACTTCACACCATATCACTTCACACCTGGAAAATATTCATTAAAAGTCCAACGCCTAGGCAAAATTTTTCAATACTTAGAAAATATTTTATTTCCACTTGAGGCGCCTAGCACACCACCTTCAAACATTTCAATGCCTTAGAAAATATTTTAAAAAAACATCTTATAACTCCCTTCAACACAGGCGCAAACTCCACTTAGCATTTTATTTTCAACATCTTCAAATATTTTCTAACACCTTATATCACCCTCAACGCCTTCAAATATTTTCTAACACCTTAGGCGCCTTACATACTTGGAGAAAAATCACGCCCCACTCACCTTGGGCGCATTTTGCCTATGGAGGAGGATAACGCCTAGCCTTTTACCCTGAGTTTACCACGCCTAGATAACATTTTTACCTTACTTACCACTTTTATTCACCTTTTACCTTCCAAACATGGGCGCATTTCCTTGTAGGAGGAGGATGACCTTTCAACTTCTTGTTTTTGTCCTCATGTGAGCTCATTTGGGCGCATTTAGGAGGGTGAGGAGGACGAGTTTGCAAGCTGGGCGCATTTTGCATGTGATGAAGGATAAAAACTTTGACTTTTTGTTGACCCCTTGCAACCTTGGGCGCATTTCACCCCTGCTGGTGGATGAACACTCCAACATCCTTGGGTGACTCTTCACCTTCCATGTTTTGTCTTGACATGGCCCAGTTTGGGCGCATTTTGGCCTTAGAGAAGGATAAGAACTTTGACTTTGCTTTGACCTCCTTGAATTTTGGGCGCATTTTCATGCTTGTGAAGGATGGGCGCATTTTGAAGGGTGAGGCGGATTTTCATGCCTTAGAAACTTTTTAAGCTTTTTCCCTCTTTCTCCTTGGGCGCATTTGGACCCCTGAGCAGGATGAAATTTCGTTGACTTTCTTTTGACTTTCCTACCCTGGGCGCATTTTGCCCTGTGTGAAGGATGAACTCCATTTTCAAAAATTTTCTACGCCTCTAGCTGAGATGGGCGCATTTTCCTATGCCTGCTGGACGAGACTCCAGACTTAGACGAATTTTTATCATCCTCGCCAGCTTACGTGCCCTGCTATTTATAGTAAGTTCTCTGAATTTGGACTTCTGAAGCTCGGAATGGCCTGAAATTTTAAACATAGCATCCTCATGCCTTTATCAACTTGTCGACACTGCCACTTTTAGTCACCCTGCTATTTATAGCCTGTTTCTGAGGGTGGCTTACTATAAATAGTAAGCTCATGTTTCTGATAGCTCCCAAGCTCCGATCGACGTGAAATTTGAATGAGGCGACCCTCACCACGTGACCTTACTGCCGACACTGACGCATGCAACTGATTTACTATTTTTAGCATGTTTCCAATTTGACTTACTATAAATAGTAAGTGCTCCGTTTGACCTGAAATTTCACCAGCAGATAGCCTGAAGAATGCTGATCTCAGTGGTTTACATCGGATTTTGAAGATTTTGACTTTTGATGCCTATTTTTAGGCTCCGAAGTTGGAAACCCTATTTCGCTTTGCATGCATCCCAAATGAACTCTGTTTGCCTTCGTTTCTACGACACTGCGATCAGCTCGTGAATTTGAACTGCTGGGTGGCGGCTGCCGGGACATACCTGCTAAAAATAGCAAGTTCCTTACTGAGTGAGAATCCTTGTTTGCATGTCACACCATTGCGAAGCTCTTGAAAAACCCATCAGGAATCACCCGACATGCAAAAGAAACCTCGACATGCAAACCCTAAAAATAGCCTCGGAAGGCTGAATCTTGAAAGTAGTCGTCTCGTCTTGCATGCTATATCATCGCGAAGGTCTCGAAAAACCCAGAAGGAAAATGCCAACATACAAAGAAAATCTCTGCATCTGGACCCTGAAATTCGTGCCGGAAGCCGGACTGCTAAAAATAGTAAGTTGTCCATTTTCGCTCAAATTTGGCATGCAAGCAGCCTAATATACTCTGAATGCCGTGTGATGATTGGAATCTCAAAATAGCTGACGAACTGCCCTGAATTGCAGACTTACTAAAAATAGTAAGTACCTCAGAATCCGATGAAATTTGGCTGGAAGCCTGCTGGATGTCTGCTGACAACTTTGTTAAGTTCAATTTTCAATTTACTGACTTTACTTGACCTTGAATTGACCAGAAAAGTTCAAAACCCTAATTTTAGACTTGGCCAATATTTCGCGTTTAAGCTGAATGACGGACACAACCCCCCGAAAGACGGACACCAGAAAAGAGACAGAGAGAGAGAGAGAAAAAACCCAAGCCAAAAGACCGGAACGGAGCAAAAATTAGGGGGTCCCCATCTTGATGGGGCGATGTGTGAAAAGGTCACAACAGGAAGCATGAAAAAGTCTAAGAATGGAGTTCATCCTTCACACAGGCCAAAATGCGCCCAAGGAGAAGAAAGTCAAAGAAAAGTCAAAGATTTCCATCCTGCAGCAGGGGCAAGATGCGCCCAACTTGAAGAAGGAAGGTTGGAAAATTTTTCTAAGTATAAAATTCATCCTCCTCACCCCTCCAAATGCGCCCATCCTGTAGCAGGGGTGAAATGCTCCCAAAACACAAAGAAGTCAAAGTGGTCAAACGTTTTCATCCTCCTCCTATGCTGAAATGCGCCCAAAGATGAGTGGTCAAAGCGAAGTCAAAGGAATTCGTCCTCCTCAAGGGGTGAAATGCGCCCAAATACATGCATGTAAGGACAAAAAACGGAAGGTGAAGAGTCACCCAAAGGCGTTAGAAAAGGTTTATCCACCAGCTATGTCTAAATGCGCCCAAAAGAGGAATGAGTCAAACAAGTCAAAGTTCTTTATCCTTCACCTACACAAAAATGCGTTCAAGTTAGAAGAGCGTCAACAAGTCAAAGGAATTCGTCCTCCTCAAGGGGTGAAATGCGCCCAAAACAAGCATGTGAAGACAAAAAACGGAAGTTGAAGAGTCATCCTCTTCCCTAGCTCAAATGCACCCAGGTTAAGGTGTAGAAAGTGAATGAAGGTGGTGAATAAGGTGAAAATACCTCAAGGCGTGGTCAATGTGAGGTAAATGCTAGGCGCGCTCAAGGTGGAGGATGATAGATGCTTTCCTAGGCGTGATTTTAAATTTCCCTCTTGCATGCTATAGGCGCCAAGGGTGATGGGAGTTATAAGGTGTTAGAAAAATTTCCTAAGGCGTGTAAAGTATGAAGATAAAGGCTAAGGCGTGATTTTCTTCAAGGGTGCTAGGCGCCTCAAGTAAAAAAATGAAATTTTTTTTTTTAAAAGTGTTAGAAGTAAAATGCTAAGGCGTGGTTTCAAATTTCTTCTAAGTGATAAGCGCCCAAGATGATATGTGTGAGAAAATATTTCAAGGCGTGATTTTAAAATGTCAAGTATGTTATGCGCCTAGAAGGGTGAAATAAAATGTGAAGTAAAGCAACTTGCTAGGTGATGAGAAATTTTCAAGATAAATATCTTCCTTCAGACACAAAATGCGCCTAAGATGTTGAGTGAAGATAAAAAATAAAATTTTTCTAAGGCGTTTGAACTTCAAATAAAAAATTGCCTTGCAAATGTGAAATGGCAAGTGAGAAATAAAATATGCTAGGCGCCTTCATGAAAATTTTATGAGTGAAGTTGATATTTTCACAGGCAAAGTTGACAGAGTTGAGTAAAATTTCCTAAGTCAAGTTTTTCAGGATGATTTAAAAAAATTTCTAAGGCACAAAATATTTTCTTCCTCTAGAAAATGCGCCTAGACTCTGAGGTGATGAGAATTTCCTGAGATGAGTAAAATTTGTCGAAGATGAAGATGTTGGCATTGCAGGATGGATTTAAAAATATCTTCAAGTCAGAGCAACAAGAATTTTTCACAGATGTGAAAAACGGATTTAAATTTCACAGGGAAATAATTTTCTAAGGTTCAAAATTCAAGAAAATTAAATGAACCCGTTCGTTGTGCACCCATGAGTTCGACATGTTCTAAAGGAAATTTTCTTCTAGGTATCGAAGTTTATCGATGAGGAGTTGATTTTAAGGTCTTCCATAGCTTGCCAAGGTTTATGTGATGAAGATTTCAAATGGGCACCAGGTTGACGAATTTTCCTAAGGGAAAATTTAAAATTTTTCTAAGGCAAAATGAAGAAAATGTCCTTTCAAGGTGAAATCCTCCAGGCGATGAATTTGAAAGGAACTGCCTAGGTGAATTTGCTTAAATTCTTCGTGAAGATGGTCTTCTTGAGCCAGAGGTGAATAAAATCAAAGTTGTTAGAGCTCCAGTAGGTGAAATGAATTTTTTGAAGATGCAGTTGAAGTTAATATTGTCAAAGAAGATACGCCCTTGAGGAAGATGGGTTAAAAAATTGGCTAGGGCATGAAGAATCATGAAGAAGGCAGAAGTTGGCGACGTGAAAATCAGGTAAGTTAAGATTATATTATGTTCTGATGCTCTTCTCCTTGCTTGTTTCGCAGGAGGAACGTCGAGATCAAGCGGTGATGACTTAGAGTGATGAAGCAAGTGATTCAAGACGACATCTCAACCATGAAGGAAGAAAAGTTGCAAGAAATTGGCTAAGTGTTAGCTCAAGTGACAAAGAGGTTGAAGAGCAACGTCAAGAAAGAAGATCAAGGACAATATGAATGCGTCTACAAGCGGAATCTTCTAGAAGACTGATTGTGGGCATTTATTGCCTTTACTATTTTTGGGAGTGAGTGGGAATCTTTGATTCATTTAATGTACCACTCCCTACTCTGGCAGTTTTTAGGGTTAGGGCTGAGGTGGCACGATTTTAGCCACTCTATTGATTGTAACCCTAGCCGTCTTTTGGGACTTGGCTAGCTATATAAAGGGGGAGTCCCCCTCATTTGTAATTCAGTAGACAGTAGAATTAGAGTAGAAGTCGGAATAGAGAGACAACTAGGTGATAGCTTAGAGTAGCTTAGTATAGATTGATAGTGTAGTTTGAAGAAGAGGGAAAATTTTCCGTTTGAAAACTTTGTAAGAAATTGTTGTGAACACTCTCTCAATAAAAGAGTTTTTCATTGATGGTGAATTTCGTCTTTGTTGTGAGTAGCTAGCAAGGTTTCTTCGTCCTTCCGATTCAAATGGTAGCGTAAAATAGTTCTAAGTAGTATAGTTTTCATTCCATGCAAGTAGATGTTAACTGTGGAATGTGGTGTTTGATCTAAGCAACTTCGTCTATCCATACCACTAGTGTATTTGCTGATGGTGAATGCACCTTGTGTGGTCAACTGGAATATCATGTTAACTTCAATCACAGTTTGAATATGGTATGCGTCGTTGTGATGGTATCTTTATGTCAAGTGGTGGTTTGAACATCTTTAGTCATCTCCCTTGAAGATTGCACCGACTCCGTGGAAGGCACATCATCTGAAGGCAAAGCGAAGTTTAGTTGAAGTTTGCTGAAGTTGAGCTTCGTATCCCACACTTAGAATAGATTTAGACTCTCTAAACCTTACCCCATTTCAATTCAGTACTTTCTGGTTAGAATAAGAAACCCGCGCTTCATAGACAAATCTTTCGAGCATTTGAATTCCTTTCCCCACTGCCGAACAATTCCGTAACTCCCCTTGAAATACCAGCAAATCACATCAAGCCAAACTGAGCCTATTCGCATTAAAAGAACCTTGGAGTTGAACGCACGAACTTTCTTGCAATCTTAGCGTGTGGAATACTTTGATCAAAAGAGAATAGGGAAGTCGTTGGCAACTTTATTCTGCGTTGGTGCGGTCACAAAAAACACATCAACACCACTCAATCGTGGGAGTATGAAATTTAAACTAATTGCAGCAAATAAAATAAATCGCTGTTAGTACTACTAATCAGCTTTACAATGAATTAAACAGCTACAAATAAGAAAGATATGCTTCCAAATCAATCAATGGTTAGAGTAACACTTCCTCTAACTCTTACAATAGAATAATGATATAGAAATGAAGCTCAAACCAGCATTATATCAAAAACTAACAAGTCTGATCAGAAATAGAGAATACAGAAAATCAGCCCAGCAAACTGTACATCAATGAAATGCACAAAACTTTATCAATTTACCTCCAATTGAGTGAAATCAATTGCAATGAACCTCTAGAGGATAGGCACCCATGTCATGATGATGAAACAGCTTCAAAAAGCAACCATTAATTTACTTGCACAATTCTCAATGCTCCCAACATGGTACGGCCCTTAGCAAGGGCGATTTTGCAAGAATAAAAATAAATACTTTGAAATAAACTCTGATCTTCTATGGGAAGGGGCGCCCATGTGCTAGGAATCCATATCTTCAATACCCAGAAGCATATTAAAATTGAACAAAAAGCTGTTAATGAAAATCACCTTCAGCCATGAATGAACCAGCAAGCTCAAAAATTGAAAAATACTTCAAATTCTCCAACAATGAAGCTCAATGTGCACTTCTGAATGAAGCACACTCTCAATCCACCATCTAGGGAACCATAGTTTCAGGCCCGAAGAATGGAGACAAATTGCTAAGCTTTCCCTTAGCCGGATTCTGGATTTCAAACCAGCAGCATAACTTTACAATATTTCCCAAAGATAATCAACTCTTCAAATTGCAGCAATATATAAGCTTCAGTTGCCAAATGAAGCAACAAGAACTCTTCAAATTCCAAGAAGTTGAATCACTTCAACTTCCAAAAGGGATGCCACCTTTTTGCATTTTACTTTTATTTTAATAAAACATTAATTATCTCCCTTTAGGTGTCCAACTTCACTTTGCAACAATAAAACATTTAATAATTCATTAAATGCACCATTGACCCCTTAATGACCCCCTTTTAAAAACAACATGAAGTGATCATTCCTAGGCATGGGGGTACAACTGAGAAACATAAAAATGACTAAGTATAAAACTTAATCCATGGAGATAACCAAAACCAATGCCAATACTGAAACTGATGGATAGCAAGATGACTTGAGTTGAGCTGCTGATGATGCTACTGCCAAATTTAGACTTACTAAAAATAGCCAACTGCTATAAATAGTAAGTTCACATCAAAACAACAGATAGCCAAACTGAACACTAACCTGCAAAGGATTGAACTGTTGCTAAACAGATACTGCCAAAAGATAGACTTGCTAAAAATAGCGAATTGCTATAAATAGTAAGTCTGCACAACAACCTCTGAACGCCAACTGAGCAGTATCTGAAAGAGGAAACCCTAATTTTCCACCTCAGATTAGCCTACGGATTTCCGGAAATAGGCTAAATCCAAATGAAGAGCGTATGGCCAAAATGGGGACATTACAGTCCGCCCTTCCGAAAATTGCTTGTCCTCAAGCAATTCCAATGCCAACCTGAAATCACCATACTGAACCAAACTGAAACTGAATGTGATCCCTGGGTCCCAAATCAACCTAGGTGAAAGATAACACCTGCTGATGTAAGCATTGCACTGCTGGATGCCAACAAAAGAAATCACCAGATTAAAATTAAACTGAAACATCATGGGAATAAATTCTAGAAGACCATCATTGGCTTCATCATCTTCAACTGTGGAATAGAAAACCCAAGTGATACCGGATTCCAAAACTTTCTCAGGTACACTGTTCCTCTAATCTGTTGCGCTACTCTGATTAAAACAACTGAATACTCAAAGTGGATCAACATGTCACAATCCACAAAAGACAATGCACCAAAAATGTTAGTGCCTGGGTCCCATATCAGTCTGTAGGACCTCCAAATCTTGCTGTCATAATTCTGATCAGCAACAAAAATATTTTCAAACATGCTTCTAAACCAATGCCAAACCAAGAGCAAGGCTCCACACTCCATCCCTATCCAAGACGATGCACAATGCTTCCTTTGAAGCAAACTGATTTCACTGAAAGAACTCCAAGAAATATTCACATATCTCACATCAAGAGTCTCAATTTGACAAATCAAATCAGCTAATAACTCGCTATCCCAAAAAGTAATATATGAGTTGTACCACAAAATTCACTGTCAACCATCAATGAACAACCCATACCTGAACTTTGACCATACTGAATCATTCCCTTGCTCATTTGTGGTAGAAATTCAGTCCAAATAGGAGGTGGAGAGGCCTGTAAATGAAGTAACCAGCTTCCTAAGAGGTCTGAAATAATCATCTTGAGATCTGATTTTTGAAAAATCAGCATCCAAGAAGACAAGCAACAGCTGCAACATAAGAATTTTTTATCAAACTGAGCATCACTGCTCATGAACCAAGCTGGTGGCACCTTTAGCAAAAAACCCCATGCCACCACAAACCAACTTCTAATCATATTTCCTTCCTAGAACACCAATTTATGATCAGAAATAAAGAACCAATGACATAGAAAGAAGGAAGCAGCAAACATAAAACATAATTTTTGACACTTATCTCTCCATCCAACCTTATTTTTATGCATTTCATTCTTCACAAGAAAAAACTTGAGATCCCAAATACTAATTTGCAATTGAAGACATTTTCCAACACAAAAGCAAATGGTCACGACTACATTCTGAATATTATATGTTGGTCTATCTACTTTGAAATTACCTTCTTCCCAAGTAATGCCAGGATCCCAAACTAACAACCATGAAGAACCACTTCTCAAAATGATAATTGCTCTCACACGAATCCTTTGATTCGCTTGTTCCATCTGCAATGCCACTTCTTGAAATTCTAAGAAGTATTAAACCAACCTTTGTTCGTTGAAGAAATCAAATCCAGAATCTTGTGATATGACTTGCCGGAAAAATTCCATGAATCCTTCATCAAATACAATTATGAAATCTATCACTC
This sequence comes from Sequoia sempervirens, assembly GCA_007258455.2. Lineage (NCBI taxonomy): Eukaryota > Viridiplantae > Streptophyta > Pinopsida > Cupressales > Cupressaceae > Sequoia > Sequoia sempervirens. Next base: position 78,295 of record VDFB02250173.1, read on the forward strand.
TAAGAGAAGATGGTGATGAACTAAAATCTGATATGAGCCTCACAAGCATCCTCATCAAAAAATAAATTAAACCTTCATCAACAAACCCATCAACTCTTTGTTGATGAACAATAAGAATGCCTTCATTTCTTTGTGTTTCAAGAATTACCAATTCTTGCCGAGTGGATGCACTAGGAGCAGCAATAGATTCAACTTCATGCAACTCACGTATCAACTCTCCAATGCTGGAAGACAAACTCAAATCCCCTTTTTCAGTAATCTCTGAAGTAATTTCTTCATCATTTTTAAAAAGAGGATTTACATAAACCTTACTAGCACCTTCTTCATACAAGAGATTGTCAAAAGCTTGAAAAACTTGAGAATTTGAATGCTTTGGTCTCTCAGGACAGCATTCCAAATCATATGTTTCTTGTATGAGATCAAGCTCATCAAGAATTTCTTGAAGCTCCTCAGCTCTTCTATTGTTTTCTTGCTCCCATGAATATTGAACAGCAGAAATCTGATTCTCTGCTTCAGTTAGAGTCTCATGCACTTCTTGTAACTTTGCTTTGGTAAGCTCATTCCACTCCAATGCCTTGTCAGCAATATTGGCCACTATGTCTTTGTCACGAAGGATGTGCAAAAGACTAGATTTAATTTCCTCCAAAGTAAATTTAATAGACTTCATGTCATCAATAGAAATGCAACATACAACTTCTCCCCTAGGCACATCATAAATCAACTGCTCTACATGTCTATGAATTCTATCAAGATTTGACAAAATTTGAATTCCATTATTAGCAATGTGTGAACTTGAGCTGCAATTATCATATACTGGTTGAGATGATGTAGAACAATTTTGATGGATAAAGATTTCAAAAATGGTTTGAGTTGTACTCCTCAACTTGTCTCGCATATGATGAACACTCTTCATCATTCCATCCATAGTGCCTTCCAATTCCTTAGCTTTTTTCCTTAGCTTTATTTCCGGTGAAGAAAAATCTGCCTTATAACTACTAGAAATTTCACCTTCCATGTTGTCTCCTACACATGATTCTAGGGAGTTAGTCAAATCAGCTTTGGAATAGGAAGTGACTACTGCTTCCTCTATCTCTTTCTCCTCTTTAGCTTGACTTTCAAACGAGCATCCTTCGGAATTGTGAAGAAGCAATTCACTGATTGAATTCATAACTCCTTCCATCCCAACTTCTTCTTCATTTGGATCTGCACTTATGACCTCTTCATGCATCTTTGTTTCAACTTTTGTTTCCAGAAGTTCTTTCTTTGAATCTTCAACATGAGGCTTCTTAACACAAGCCAACTCACTGTTCTCCTTTGTAGAAAACAAGAGTACTTCACTAGTCTTCAAGGCTTCCACTGACATATTACATTCTTCTATAGAATGCTTGGATAAGTGCAAATTTGTGGATACCCCTTGAACTTTTGCAATGTCTTCAAAGGGATTCCAACTTTCATCCTCCTCTTCAGCTTCGGAAATCTCCTTTTTGTTCACAACAATCTTCTTCAAAAATGGTTTCAACTTATCTTCACATTGACTGAAAATTTCTTTAACTAACAAATCAGCAATGGGAGAAATCTGCTCTTCACGTTTATAAGCATCCAAGAGAAGAGTTTGGACACTTTCAGGAAGACTATCAGCTTCTTTAATTGTAGAGACCAGAACATTTATGACAGCTGCAAGCATACTCTCTTCTTGCTCATTCCAAGTCGAGGTGAAAAGATAATTAAACAAGTGATAAATCTGATTCTCCATCTCAAATTCTATCAATAAGATACAAGCACCAACTTCAGAAAATGTTTTTAAAACAGCAACTCTTCTTGAAAACAAGCTACTACAAGTTTCATCCAAATCTTGAAAACATTCCACTATCATATTTAATATGATCTTCGTGGTTTCAACATCATAAGGCAAATGGGGATTTACAATTCTTATTATCTCCATGAAACAAGAAGAAATCAGCAACTTGGTCTCTTCATCAGGATGCCCCAACCAATAGGGCTGATTCAAAGAATTCACTGCAGGAGCTAGTGCCAACTCCATTATCTCTGAAGGTGATGGCTTCACTTGTCTCAAACATTGTTCTAACAAATGAAGAATGTTCTCTTCATTTTCTCTTGAATGAAATTCTTTACCAAGTCTCTTTCCAGCCATAAACAGAGTCTCTGCCAACTTCATCTCTTCTTCATTAGCCATGCCTAACTGCCAACTTTTAGATACCACAAGGAGCTGAACTAGAATCTGCTCTGACTTTTGATATAGTATCAGAGATCTCTATCACTCATCTACCTAAACATGAAGCACTGATTCATAGGATGGCAGGATCTTCTGCTCTAATACTACTGAAATATTCCCCTTAATTTTTTTCTCAAAATTTAACACACAAACTAGCAACAAGTCACTGATTAGCGTTAGCTCCAAAAGCAAATCAACATGGAAGTAACTCTAACCAAGAATGTTCACCAAGATCCCAATGTGGGTGAGGTGATAGCATATGGTTAGAGGATCATTAGGAGTAAACTAAACTGAAATTACAATTCATCTGCTGATGCAGGCATCCACAAGCAGTGGGGATACTCCACTTATTCAGTGGGTGAGATTATTACATTATTAAAGGCAGCAAGCCAGCCATTAAAATCCTCCCTTCCACTTGTTAACGTGGGGGGAAAACAGTCCACACAACCACTTATTTAGTGGGGGAAAACTTACAATTAAGAAAGATGATTATTTAAACTCAACCACTCAATCGTGGGAGTATGAAATTTAAACTAATTGCAGCAAATAAAATAAATCGCTGTTAGTACTACTAATCAGCTTTACAATGAATTAAACAGCTGCAAATAAGAAAGATATGCTTCCAAATCAATCAATGGTTAGAGTAACACTTCCTCTAACTCTTACAATACAATAATGATATAGAAATGAAGCTCAAACCAGCATTATATCAAAAACTAACAAGTCTGATCAGAAATAGAGAATACAGAAAATTAGACCAGCAAACTGTACATCAATGAAATGCACATAACTTTATCAATTTACCTCCAAATTGAGTGAAATCAATTGCAATGAACCTCTAGAGGATAGGCGCCCATGTCATGATGATGAAACAGCTTCAAAAAGCAACCATTAATTTACTTGCACAATTCTCAATGCTCCCAACATGGTACGGCCCTTAGCAAGGGCGATTTTGCAAGAATAAAAATAAATACTTTGAAATAAATTCTGATCTTCTATGGGAAGGGGCGCCCATGTGCTAGGAATCCATATCTTCAATACCCAGAAGCATATTAAAATTGAACAAAAAGCTGTTAATAAAAATCACCTTCAGCCATGAATGAACCAGCAAGCTCAAAAATTGAAAAATACTTCAAATTCTCCAACAATGAAGCTCAATGTGCACTTCTGAATGAAGCACACTCTCAATCCACCATCTAGGGAACCATAGTTTCAGGCCCGAAGAATGGAGACAAATTGCTAAGCTTTCCCTTAGCCAGATTCTGGATTTCAAACCAGCAGCATAACTTTACAATATTTCCCAAAGAAAATCAACTCTTCAAACAGCAGCAATATATAAGCTTCAGTTGCCAAATGAAACAACAAGAACTCTTCAAATTCCAAGAAGTTGAATCACTTGAACAACTTCCAAAAGGGATGCCACCTTTTTGCATTTTACTTTTATTTTAATAAAACATTAATTATCTCCCTTTAGGCGTCCAACTTCACTTTGCAACAATAAAGCATTTAATAATTCATTAAATGCACCATTGACCCCTTAATGACCCCCTTTTAAAAACAACATGAAGTGATCATTCCTAGGCATGGGGGTACAACTGAGAAACATAAAAATGACTAAGTATAAAACTTAATCCATGGAGATAACCAAAACCAATGCCAATACTGAAACTGATAGATAGCAAGATGATTGGAGTTGAGTTGCTGATGATGCTACTGCCAAATTTAGACTTACTAAAAATAGCCAACTACTATAAATAGTAAGTTCACATCAAAACAACAGATAGCCAAACTGAACACTAACCTGCAAAGGATTGAACTGTTGCTAAACAGATACTGCCAAAAGATAGACTTGCTAAAAATAGCGAATTGCTATAAATAGTAAGTCTGCACAACAACCTCTGAACGCCAATTGAGCAGTATCTGAAAGAGGAAACCCTAATTTTCCACCTCAGATTAGCCTACGGATTTCCGGAAATAGGCTAAATCCAAATGAAGAGTGTATGGCCAAAATGGGGACATTACAGAAACTCAATGCTATTGTCCTTACATGCCCTCACTTGGGCGCATTTGAGCATGGGAGGGGGATGAAGTTTGTTGACTCTTTGACTTGCTAACCTTGGGCGCATTTCAGCTTGCTAGAAGATGGGCGCATATTTGGTGTCATGAAGGATGAAGCATTTTCAACGCCCAACATGTGACCTCTGGGCTTCCTCTTTTTGTCTCTACATGCCCTCATTTGGGGGCATTTTGCTTGTGTAGAGGGATTTAACCTTGAGCGCATTTTCTATGGTGAGGTGGATGAAACTTAACACTTAGCAATTTCTTTATGCTTGACCTGAGGTGAGGGCGCAAATGAGAGGTGGTGAAGGATATCTCATGCCTTAGAAATTTTCTATCAACTTCCCCAAAGTGGGCGCAATTCACATGTGCTGGAAGATGAAACCTTAACAAAAATTCATTGCATACCACTATCTTGAGCTGGGCGCATTTTCATGGTGGTGCAGGATGAAGTCCAGACTTAGCCATTTTCCTCCATTTTCCTTGTCTTCGCCAGCTTCTTCATGCCTTACTATAAATAGTAAGTCCTTTAATTTTCATATCTCAGAAGCTCAGATTGGTTTGAAATTTTAAACACTGGATCTTCATGACTCCGTCAGCCTGTTGACACTGCTATTCTGAGCCAGACTGCTAAAAATAGCATGTTTCTGAAAGTGATTTACAATTTATAGTAATTGCTCGTTTCTGATACTTCCACAACTCCGTTTGATTTGAAAAGCGAATGACGCGTTCCTCACCACGTGACCTGCCTGTTGGCACCGACGCCTGCCACTGACTTTCTATTTTTAGCCTGTTTCTGAAATGACTTACTATTCAAATTTTACCAGCGGATAGCCTGAAAGATGCTGATCGCGGTGGTATACATCAGTTTTCGAAAATTCTGACCTTTTACGCCTCTTTTTGGGTCCCGAAGCTGGAAACCCTAATTTGTCTTGCATGCGTATCAAATGGCCTCCGTTCGTCCTTGTTTCCATTGCATTGCGATCAGTTTGTGATTCTAAAGTGTTGGGAGGCAGCTGTTGGAATGCATCTGCTAAAAATAGTAAGTTCCTAAATAAGTGATTATCTCCGTTTGCATGTCACATCACTACGAAGCTCTCGAAAAACCCATAAAGAATATGCAGACATGCAAAGAAAACCCTGACATGCAAACCCTAAAAATAGCCTCGGAAGGCTGAACTCTGAAAGTTATCATCTCGCTTTGCATGTTACACCATCGCGAAGGTCTCAGAAAACCAAGAAGGAATACTCGGACATGCATTGAAAAATCCACGCATATAAACCACAGGATAAAACTCCTGGGAAGGCGAATTTTGCTAAAATAGTAAGTTTATCGGTTTAGCTCAAATTTTGCGATGAGCAGCACAGTGTGCTCTGAATCACGATGACTATCGGGAGAGCGAAAATCATGAAGAAATGCGTTACACTTACTAAAATAGTAAAGAAGTTGTCGAGGAATCTGATGAAATTTTGCGAGAACCATTTGGAAGCATCAAACAACAATGTTAGTCTCAATTTTCAATTTATTTCTTTCAGCGGCCCGGGTTGACCCGGAAAAGATAGAACCCTAATTTTACATACTTGGCCAAAATCCTCCGCATTTTAAGCTCCGCGAATTAAGGCACACCCGAAAAAGCGGTGATAGAAAAGAGGGCAACAAAATGACCCAAAAGCAAAGGCCAAAATTAGGGGTCCCCATTTGCAATGGGGCGATGTTAATAAAAGGTCTGGCATATCCAGGAAGTCATGAGTAAAATTTGATTTAGTCCTATTTTGAGCTAAATTATCTTGCATTCTAGAAACTATTTCTTGTTGTGAACTTCGACTATGTTACGACAAGATTTACGGAAAGCTAAAATAACTCTTGAAGCTAAAAATATTGCTTTGAAGAGTTACATTTTAGGCAAAAATTGAGATATGGGTTTTGTCGAAAAAGATTCTAGACAACCGAGCGTCGAGAAATCACGAAAATCTAACTTCCTACTCAACCATGCAAAAGGGTTTTCAGGTGAGAAAATTAGAAACTCAAGGCAGAATGTGCGAGTTAAAATTCCTGAAAAATCAAGCATGCAATTTTAGTCGAGGAAGCTATATAGAAATGAATCCGGATCATGAGGACTTATGAATTTTGCCAATTTGAGACATGCAAATTGAAATCTAAAGAAGGAATTTTATGACCGCACCAATCAATAGAACAAAATAGTCCGAAGGCTACTCCGTTCTCTCTTGATCAAAGTATTTTGTGTGCTAAGATTGCAAGAAAGTTTGCACGTTCAACTCCAAGGTTCCGAAATACTTAGAATACCCTTAGTTGGTTTGATGTGAATTGCTGTTTTCACGAGGGGACTTACACAATTGTTCAGGATTCTTGCAGTTAACAGTGAATGGATGATTGGAAGGGATTTTGCGTATAGTTTTGGCAATAAAGGGTATGTTTTCTAAGCTATCTAGGAATGTCGCGAGGAAGTAAATGGTAAAGGCCTAGAAACTTATATTCTATTCTAAATCACGGGGATATGTGGGAGCTCAATTTTCGCGAGACTTCAACGAATTTCACCTGGCCTCCGTGGGAGTGACTTCAACAAAATTAGTGCAATCTTCAAAGGGATGGCAAAAGATGGTAAATTATAATTTAGCATACATATACCATCAAGACGACGCATATAAGTATACAAACCACAATCGAAGTTAAACTCAAGATAATCTCCAGTGGACCACGCAAGGCGAACTTGTCATCAACAAGCTGCTAGTGGTATGGAATAAAATGAAGCTACCTCAATAAAACACCACACATCAAAGTAAACTACTTGCATGAGATGAAAATTATGCTACTTGGATCCGAAAGGAAGAAGAGACCTTGCTAGCTATCCATGACAAAGACGGATTCCACCATCAATGAAAAGATCCATTATCATGAAAGTGTTACACAACAATCTCCACAAAAGTTTTCAAAGGGAAAACTTTCTTTCTTCTCCACACTATGCTAAGCTATCAAGAAAAACGTCTACTCTGCTCTACTCTCCAAATCTAATGCTAGTCTGATGTCTAATTCTAATGTCTACTGAAGTACAAATGAGGACTCCCCCTTTATAGATAGCCAGGTCCAATGGGCCGGCTAAGATTACAATCGAAGTGGCTAAGATTAAAATACCTCATTCTTAAAGAAGCTGCGAGAATGGGGAGTTGTAATGTCCTTACCTAGCCTTGCTCTTGTATTTGCTTGTTTGCCCTAGAATTCAATTGTTGATTAAGTTTAGGGTTTCTTCTTTCCAAAAGGAATGTGTTCCTCTAATGAAATAATCCTAGATTTAAATCTGCATTCACCAATTTAAAAACATTTCCACATACACATATCTGTTAGCAATAATATCTAGATATCCACAATATATTCATAAACATAAATCAATTAATGAAGACATAAGAGGAGTGCCATAGGTGGATCCGCCCTGAAGCCCTCATGTAAACTCAAGAGGTTGTCCATCACAATCCTTCTTGCCTAGGGGCTTAGTACCTGCATACTCCACTCATGGCAACACCTCATAAGACACTCGTCCTATCAGGGGAGAGGAACCATAGAGTCCAAGTGGCCTAAGGCCTACCACCTTCTCTTGCCCAATCCCGTATCTTGGGCCTAAGGGGCAGAGACCTAGGTGGAACCCCCATCTTTCTATAACCCAATCCCTAGTCAAGGGCCTAAGGGGCTGCAAAGCCCAATCCCTTGTTAAGGGCCTAAGGGGCTGCAAAGCCCAATCCCTTTTCTAGGGCCTAAGGGGCTGAAAGTGGGGTTTTTAGGCAATCCACTTCACCCATGTTCCATCCATCCTAATAGGTTTACAAGCACATAGTAGACAATCTTTAAACAATCAGATATATTTACCTTCATCCAAGATTTATTTCATGCCCATAATCAAATATATTTTCATTTACCAATGGTTCTTTAAGTTCATCATTTCCTATGATAATTCTCGTTATGCTAAGGTTAAAGGAAGTCATTATATCAATAATCAAATTAACAATATCTAGTTCTTATATTTAGAAAATGCTAACTATTATTGCTAAGTGAATACATCACCTTGAGTTGTTGTATCTCTCCACACTTTCTGATTCCTTACTCACCTCCTTCAACCCTCTATTGGATTGATTATAGGATGAGGACAATTCATAAATATACATAAACTCCTTATGTCTATATTAAAGAGTCATCATTACTTATAAGGCATAATAATTACTGCAGCATCCGTTTGTTACAATGGTGTATAAATATATAATTATTTCCTAGAATTAATTTTAATCAGCACCAGTAATCTCTCGACCAATAACACTTAATCAAATAAATCTCCCATAGTTTATTTCATTTCCAATCTGCTGCTTTATGCAGATTTCTAATTGATTCCTTTTTTATTTCTGATTCTTAGATTCAATGTCTTTTTATATCTATGTTAAAGGATACATCTTTTCAAGAGTGATGTCCTTATGAAAAGACACAAACATTTATTTAAACCTTCATTATTATTTTTAAACCACTTTTATTTATTTATTTATTTTATTTTTTCAAACTGCTGTTTTTATAATTAATCCTCCTTTTTTTCACTAATAATCGCTGCATTACATCTTCAATATATAAATATTATTTCTTAATATTTTTTCTTAAACTAGTGGTTTTATATGTATAATAATATTTATGACTATAATTATAATATTATTTTGTAATATTTTTTCTTGTGAAATCTCTATTATTATGATATTTATAATGTACTAATATTAATTGTCTCGTTTATTATAATAAATGTAATTTTTTTTTTGACTACTTGTGAGGTCGGAGTACGGCTATAAAAGCTGCAATGCGCAGTAAACTTTTAGCATTGACCCGGTATGTTTCCTTCCATTACCAAGGACGAGGAGACTAGAACTCGTGACCAGCAGAGCCGCAACAGAATTACTTAGCCAACCGAGCTAGGGCCCCCGCCCATAATAAATGTAATATAATTATAATATTCTTGATAATAATATTTAGATTGCCATTACATTTTTAATATTTATTTATCTAGTTATTTATATTTCACACTAAAATGTGTTTTGTGATTATGATTTATTTATTGATTTGCATTTTCATGTGTTACAATTTTGGGACATGACAGGAGTGGTGCAATAAATGAGCAAAGATTCCCACTCACTCCCAAAATAGTAAAGGCAATTAATGCCCACAATCAGTCTTCTAGAAGATCATCATCCAGAAGTGCATTCCCATTCTCCCTCTCTCTGGCTGCAAACTCAACGAATCTGCCAAGTACAGCCTCAACCTCCTGAACTGAAATGGGTGGAATGCAATCAAGCTGGAACTCCAATACTATAACAGACTGCTCATGCCTTGCACAAGATTTTCTCCAAGCAACTAAAGAATCTTGCGTGCTCTGGATCAAGGTGGAGAAAGTAGAAGTATTCTCGAAATCATCTTGTGCAAAGGTCTTCACCTCAGAAAAGAAAGGCACCAGCCTACCCCTCAAATTATCAACATTTACCTCATCTGGATTCAACCGCCTAGCAAATATGGCCTCGAAAGTATTCTGAACTCCATCAATGATATTGGCCATAGCCTTCCGTACCCTGGTTGAATCCGCCTATGCTGTGTCGAAGAAACCACATCCCATGATTGCCGAAGAATACCATTTAGAGAAGTCGTACCTGTCATTCTCCTGAATGACTCCTCCATCAATCAGCAACCGCAAAGGGACATGCCTCAATGCCTCAAGACGCTGAATTACTTTGCTTTGATAGACAAAAGCATCTCCCCAAGCCTGATCAACTGCCTCCATTCGTGCCAAAATACTGGAAGCCTGCTGAAAAGCAAGAGCAAGGTCCTCCATAAACTTTTCTGTCTCAACACGAACTCCTGTGACCCACTTGTCTGCCTCCTGTGCCATCTTCCCTAACTCCAACAAGCCACTAATCGACTCTCTAGGTATCTTAGGTGGAAGCTCTATCACTGGAATCTCCTTACGAGCAGAGACAACTCGCACATATCAATTAAAGCCTTATGCTCTGGTTTCAACTTCTTGTACTTTCCTTCCTTCTTGAGCCGCTTTTGTCCTTGAAACATTGATAGGGAGTTATCACATTCTTCTACAATTTGTACTTTTGTAGGGCATCCTAACTCAAAGTTGGCGACCCGCGTAATTTTACAGCCTTTGCTTCATTTGGTCTACCGCTGTCGACTTGACTTAGCGTGAAGTCGCGAGAACCATCCTCATCGATTGATATCTTTGAAAACTTTCGTGCTCTCTTCATACGTGGAGGTGCACTGATCCTGTTCAAGAACTCTTCCATTTCAACTGCTGAATCAATCTCCTCGCTGGGGCTTCTTCTCATCCTATCCCTCAGCCAATCAGGCACTGTATACTGTATATCAAATGGCTGCTGTTCTTGTGCCTCTACTTCTCGAACTTGTTCAACTTCTATATCATTCCGGCGAGGTTCATCATCCTCAAGTGGCTGAGTATCTCCTGAAACTATATCATCATCATCCTCCATAGCCACCTCTAACTCTTGCTGAAACTGAGGGTCAGTAGTAGTCCCCTCATCATCCTGCTGATCAACTCTATTAGGTGCGTTGACGCTCTGGCCAACTGATTCTCTTCGTGGTGGCTGATTATTCTCTTGTACCGATTGCACCTGATTCAATGCATTCCTTTGATCAGCAAATAAAGAAACCTCCTGTATACTTGGAGAACGTGTCTCCAATGGCGTGTGATTCAATTGCAACTCTTGGAGGTTCCGACTGAATAGGCTCCTGCGGAACTGGCTCCTTCGTTCTGGATTCTGGACCTCGTGTGATTTGTTTCTTCCTGCCGGTGGTGGGTGTCCTGCGATCTCCCATCAAATTGTAAGTCAAAGCAATCAACCTACTCTTCAACCTCGCCTGCACCCGCCCCGGCCAACCCATGCCCTGTAGTAAATGTCAGGACCGGAATAGAAAGTGTGTCCAAGTCAACAACCTCTGGTTCTGACCAATCCGGGAGTGGAAGTGGAGTATCTCTCACTGCTGCATAATCTGGATGGACAACATCCATATCCTCATTCACTTGGTCTGGAACCGGAACAACTTCACACTCCCTGATCATGTTAATTGGCAACCGAGAGAACATTCTTTTCCTGACTTCAACCTCATCTGATACATCAGCCTAATAATCCTCAATATTTGCCTTGTGTTTAAACTCCTCTGACAGTACCCATTTGATGTTATTATGCGGATCATAGTGCTGTCGGCTGGTGTGATATGAAAAGTGATAAAATTGAAGCTCACTCTCAGCTTCTCTGGCTGCCTGTAATGAAGGACACACCTCATCTGAATTGCCCATGACAATCGGGAAGTCAACACCTCCTTTCTTCTTCTTCTTCTGAATTTTATTGTAGGCAACCAATTGCCTAGATATCTCTAACATCAAAATTCTGTTGGTTGGGTACTTAGGCAGCCTATATGGGTATGATGAAAAGCCTTGCAGCCTTATGTAAGAAAACTTCGGAAACTATATAAACCAGCACCCATACCTTTCAATCAATTCCTGGGCCTCTCTCGAGATTCTGTGATGCATCCGCTCCTGAAGCAATCTCGTGATATGCATGGTGAAGGTGTCATTGACATGCTTGTAATGAGTGGTACTAGCCAAGTGTAACTGCGGACAAGCCTCATGGATTTTGAACTGGTGAGAGCCACAACCAACAGGTTCCTTGTATGAAATTCCTCTGTACCTTGTCATACGAGCCAGCATGTAGATGATGTAAGAGCTCATATAGAACGTCTTCGTTCTTCTCAGGCTCAGGAGCTGCTCGTGCAAATTGTCACTGATCATTGCAGCCCAGTTGATGTAGTCTTTTCCTTCCAGCACGAGGTTGATGTAATAGAACATCCACGGCTCGAAAATGAATGACTGTGGGCAGCCTCCAACTCGACTCAGCATCATGATGAGATCACAATACTCCTGCTTCAAGTCATCTGCTATGATTTGTCTCGGCAACTTCATACGAGAAGGCTTGGGATTGCTCATCCAGTGAGTATTGATTGTCTCCGTGCATCTCTCGAATGCAAAAGCATACATTCGCTCAGCTCGTTCTCTGGACTTGTAAACCATATTCCTATGCACCGGGATCCCGAAAGCTTCACCAATGGCAGCAGGAGTGAGATTGGCGAGCACTTGTCCATCTGGTGACATGATCGATCTGTGATCCTTCTCGTAGCAGTTGGCGCACTCCATCATCAGCTCCGAACACTGAATGGCTGGTGGGAAACCAGCAGCTGCATATAATCCGCTTCGAACAATGTTGTGCGAAGTGTTCGAAGGTCGATGACTACCAATCCCCAGCATTCGGTTCTTGAAAGTTTCTAGGTTGACGGAGCCCAAGTTGGTATCTGTCAGCTTGCCCAACTTTGAAATGAATTTTGACTCTGGCATAAATGTCTTGCTCAGCTTCTTTATAACTGCTTGCTTGGATGCACCATTGTTGTCTTTGCCAGTCGCCCTTGCCTCAGCCATCTGCAGGACAATAAACATTCATCAGCAATTTAACTTAGAAAAACAAAAAAAATACTTTGCAGGGCTGCCAGTCAACTTCAAGAAGTTGCAATATTACATCTCGTTTGCAAACGTCAACTTCTTCAATAAATTCGAGCTTCAATACTTAGAAAAATTTCTAAGTAAGCTTTAACTTCAACAATTTAGCGACTTCAAGCTTTAATAAAATCGCCCACTTCACTCTTGTAATCAGCAACTTGATAAAATCGTCCACTTCAAATTTTCAAAACTCAGCAACTAGACCTCAATTCGCACTTTCACACTTTCAGCAAATTAGCAAGTGCACACTTCCAGCTTCAGCAATACTCCTCTTTGAAATTCGAATTTCTTCAGCAATCATTCACTTCAGATTTGAACTTCAGCAACAAACTCAAGTCGTCCTTCTCAGCTTCAAATCGAATCTCAGCAACACTTCAGCCTTAGCAAAAATTTCGAACTCCCAAGCCTCAGTCCTGTTGTGACCTTTTCACACATCGCCCCATTCAGATGGGGACCCCCTTATTTTTGCTCCGTTCTGGTCTTTTGGCTTGGGTTTTTCCTCGCTCTCTCGCTCTGTCTCTTTTCTGGTGTCCGTCTTTCGGGGGGGTTTTGTGTCGTCATTGAGCTTAAACGTGAAGATATTGGCCAACTCTAAAATTAGGGTTTCATCATTTTTGGCCAAGTCAAGGTCAAGTAGGGCCAGTAAATTGAAAATTGAACTTAGCAATGTTGTCAGTAGACATCCAGCAGGCTTCCAGCCAAATTTCATCAGATATCGAGATACTTACTATTTTTAGTAAGTCTGCAATCTGGGCAATTTGTCAGCATTTTCGAGATTCCGATCATCACATTGCATTCAGAGTACATCAGACTGCTTGCATGCCAAATTTGAGCAAAATTGGACAACTTACTATTTTTAGCAGTCCGGCTTCCAGGGCAAATTTCAGGGTCCAGATGCAGAGTTTTTCTTTGCATGTCTGGATATTCCTTCTGGGTTTCTCGAGACCTTCGCGGTGATATAACATGCAAGTCGAGATGACCACTTTCAGGATTCAGCCTTCCGAGGCTATTTTTAGGGTTTGCACGTCGAGCCTTTCTTTGCATGTCAGGTGATTCCCGTTTAGAGCTTCACATGGTGTGACATGCAAACAAGGATTTCACTCAAGAAGGAACTTATATTTTAGTATGCTCCTAGCTCGGCTTCCCAAAGAATTCAAAAAATCACGAACATCATGCAAAAACGAGCAAACGAGATCTTTGATACGCATGTAATGCAAATTAGGGTTTCGCTTCGAGCCTAAAAAATAGCATCAAAAGTCAAAATTTAAAACCCATAAACCACCCGGACAAGATTCTTCTGCTTATCCACCGGGTGGAATTTCAAATCAAACCGGAGCACTTAATATTTTTAGAAAGTCAAATCAAAACCCGCCAAAAATAGTGTAAATCATGCATGTGCAAAGAAGTTCCGCAGAAGGTCACGGTGAGAACGCTTCAATAATTCCCCCAACTCGCATTGGAGCTTGGGAGCTATCGAATCAAGAGCTTACATTTTTAGTAAGCCACCTCTAAACAAAGCTATAAAGAAAGGTGGTGATCAAAAGTTGCGTGGTCACAGTGCTGGAAAAGGTTGGGTGAAGAAGTCATGTTTAAAATTTCGTGCCATTCCGAAAGCTCGTGAGGCCAATACGAGAACTTACTATAAATAGCAGGGCACGATGCTAGCGAGGATGATGAAAATTTTGTCTAAGTCTGGAGTCTCGTCCAGCAGGCATGGCAGAATGCGCCCATCTCAGCTAGGGGCATGAAAAATTTCTAAGTGTGAGTTCATCCACCACCCAGGGCAAAATGCGCCCAAGACAGGAAAGTCAAAGAAAGTCAACGAAATTTCATCCTGCTCAGGGGTCCAAATGCGCCCAAAGTGAAAGAAGGAAAGTTAAAAAAATTTCTAAGTATGGGAAATCCGCCTCAGGGGTCAAAATGCGCCCATCCTTCACAAGCATGAAAATGCGCCCAGTTCACAAGGTGGTCAAAGCAAGGTCAAACATGAAAATCCGCCACCCTCAAGGAAATGCGCCCAAGGTTGATTTTCATCCTTCACACAAGAGGAAATGCGCCCATCCTTCTCTCTCATCAAAATGCGCCCAACTTACAAGGAGTCAAAGCATAGTCAACGTTTTCTGTCCTCCTTCATGGCTAAAATGCGCCCAAGTTCATGCATGTCAAGACAAAAACACGGAAGTTGAAGGGTCACAAGGCGTGGAAGCTAGTTTCATCCTTCTCTCTCATTGAAATGCGCCCATCCTTCTCTCTCATGGAAATGCGCCCAAGTTTGTAGTGTAAGTGGTAAATGCGAATGGTGAATAGGGTGAAAATGTTACCTAGGCCTGGTAAACTCAAGGTAAAAGCTTAGGCGTTATCCTCCTTCATGGCTAGAATGCGCCCAAGGTGGTGGGCCTTGGAGAAACCTTGCTAGGCGTGTGAAGGGAGTCATAAGGTGTTAGGAATATTTCCTAAGGCGTTAAGAATAAAATTGTTAAGTGTGATGTGCGCCAAGAGTAAGGGTGATATGCTAGGCGTGGAAAATATTTCAAGGTGTTGAGAGTTAAAATGAAATATACGCCTAGGGTGATGGAGAGATGTGTGATGGAAAATAGTTATAAGGTGTTAAAAAAAAAATTTGAAGGCGTTAAGGATGTTTTGAGATGTGCTAGGCGCCTTGGGTAGAAATAAAATATTTTCTAAGTGTTTAAAATTTGCCTAGGCGTTGGGCTTTTAATGAATATTTTCCAAGTGTGTGGTGTGGAGTGAAATACAAATGAAGTAAGGCGTGCTTGATGAATGTAAAATTTCTAAATGAAGTTGATCAAAAATCCCTCTCCACTGGCGATCAACAAATTTTTCTAAGGCAAGATTTCAAAAGTGCAAGAAGATTTTAAAATATTTTCTAAGGAAAATTATTTTTCTTAGAAAATGTGCCTAGAGCTCCAAGTTGATGAATTTTCCGGAGCACGAGCAACTCTTCTCAGTAATGGAGTCAGAAACAATGATATTTCAAGTTCTTCATTTTTTTTCAAGAAGTCAGAGCAACACAAAGTAATCACAGGCGAAGAACAATTTAAAATGATGGAAATAATATTTTTCTAAGGTTCAAAATTCGAAGAATTAAATGAACCCGTTCGTTGGGTACCCATGAATTCGAGACATTCTGACGAAAATTTGCTTCTGGGTACTAAACATTTGTGATGATGAATGGATTTCCAGATCTTTCAAGCTTCGCCGACACTTTTTCAGTAGAGAATTTAATCAGTGCTTGAGTTATGAATTTTCCTAAGGGAGAATTTTAAATTTTCTAAGGCAAATTCGAATAAAATGAGTTTTCAGAGTGAATTTTCTTCGAACAATGAATCAAAAGGGAATTTCCTAGATGATTTTGATCAAACTCTTTGAAGATGAATTTTCCAGAGTTGATGATGAAGTTAAGAATTCGAATTTAAGTGACGGAGCTCCAGCTGGTGAGTAAAATATGATGAAGTTAAATTAAATTTTTCGAAGAGGAATTCAAAACGCCAGTCAAAGTCAAGTTTCTAGAAGAATAATATTCCCGACGACTGGAGACAAGTGTCAGAAACACCAGAGAGGGAAAATTCGAATTCTTGAAGGGGAGTAGTGGAGTTTAATGGCACTGGCTAAAAATAACGTCTTCTAGAATTTGAATTTTAGCTATAAAATGAGAAGTTTTTCACTCATTTTCACAACTGGAAAAGGCGAATTTGCTAAGGCAAAGTGAGCTTAGAGAAGTTTGAATTTTGCTGGGGTGGAGTTTGCTGAGAAGAAGACGCCTTAAGTGCTGAAGAGAAGGTACACCATTGTCAAGTGGAGAAGTGTTTGCTGCAATTTGAAGTTGCTTGAAAAGGTACGGCCTTGTTAAGCTAAGGTCTGAAATCTGATTTGCTTGAATTGGAGTTGCTTAAAGAGGTGCGCCATTGCTGAGAGCTTGAGAAGTACGTCCTTGCTAGTGTTGAAGTTCAATTTGTTGATTGCTGATTAAGTGAAGTGAAGACATCAAAGTTCACTTAGAAATCCGTTCTAAGTGTTGGAATTCGAATTTATTCAGGAGAAGAAGCTGAGGTTTGCAAACACAAGAGTTATTGCAGCTTCTAGAATTCGACTGCAGCCCCTATATCCTGCCTTACTTTATAAATTAAATTGCTGATGAATGTTGTTGTTTGCAGATGGCTGAAGCGAGGATAACCGGAAAGGACAATGGTGCCTCCAGACAAGCTACGATCAAGAAGCTGAGCAAAACGTTCATGCCGGAGTCAAAGTTCATTTCAAAGCTGGGCAAGTTGACAGACACGAACCTGGGCTCTGTTAACCTGGAAACATTCAAGAATAGGCTGTTTGGGATTGGAAGTCATCGGGCTTCGGTCACTTCGCACAACATCGTCCGAAGTGGATTATATGCAGCTGTTGGTTTTCCGCCAGCTATACAGTGTTCGGAGTTGATTATGGAGTGCGCCAACTGTTACGAGAAAGAACACCGGTCGATCACGTCACCAGATGGCCAAGTACTTGCCAATCTCACTCCGGCAGCCATTGGTGAAGCTTTTGGGATCCCGGTGCACAGAAACATGATCTACAAGTCCAGGGAGCGAGCGGAGCGTATGTATGCTTCTGCTTTTGAACGATGCATGGACACAATTAACACTCACTGGATGAGCACTCCGAGGCCGTCTCGTACGAAGTTGCCGAAGCAGATCATAGCAGAGGACTTGAAGCAGGAGTATTGTGATCTCATCATGTTGCTGAGCAGGGTTGGTGGATGCCCACAGTCTTACATTTTTGAGCCGTGGATGTTTTATTACATCAACCTGGTGTTAGAAGGAAAGGATTATGTCAATTGGGCTGAGATGATCAGCGATAACATACATGAGCAGCTCCTGAGTTTGCGGAGGACAAAGACATTTTACATGAGTTCCTATCTAATTTATATGTTGGCACGGATGACGAGGTACAGGGGGATTTCTTACAAGGAACCCATCGGTTGTGGCTCTACCAATTTAAATTCTATGAGGCGGTACGCATTTGCACCCCTTCGAAAGCACAACCCATTCATGCTGCTTGTCAACGCATTCATTCACCATGTACATCACGCAGGCTGCTTCAGGAGAGGGTTACAGCGCGTAATCTCTAGAAATGCCCGTGGAGCTTACCTTCGGAAAGGTATGGGTGCCGGTTTATACAGCTTCCAAGATTTTCATACATTAGGCTGCAAGGATTTCTTCATACCCATATAGGTTGCCTAAGTACCCAAATGTATAAAAATAATAATGCTAGAGATAGCTAGACAGCTTGCTATCTTTGACAAAAACTAAGAAAAAGAAGAAAGGAGGGATAGAGTTTCCGGGCCAGGATGGGCAACTCCGGGACGTAGGTTTGTCCTTCGATACAGTGCATGTAGAGAAGTCGAAGTGAGCTTCAATTCTATCATTTCTCATATCACACAAGTAGACAACACTATGACCCGCACCATAACATCAACTGGGTGTTGTCAGAGGAATTCAAACACAAGGCCACCATTGAGGATTATTGGGCTGATGCAATTGATGAGATTGAAGTGAGAAAGAGGATGTTCTCTAGATTGCCGATTACTCTGATCAGGGAGTGTGAGGTAGTTCCGGTTCCGGACCAGGTTAACGAGGATATGGATGTAGTCCATCCAGACTATGCAGCCGTTCGGGATACTCCACTTCCGCCTGTAGATTGGTCAGAGCCCGAGGTTGCCGACCTTGATACTCTCTCTATCCCGGTTATGACATTCACCAGGGCATGGGTCGATAGGCGAGTGAGCAGATTGAAAGGTAGGTCAATTGCTTTGACTTACAACTTGATGGGAGATCACAGGACGCCCACCACAGGAAGGAAGAAACAGATCACAAGAGGACCAGAGTCCAGAAAGAAAGAATTAGTTCAGCCAGAACCTCCACGAGTTACAGTGGCAGTACCTTTGGAGACACGCTCTCCAAGCATACAGGAGGTGGTGTCTTCTATTTTGCTGATCGAGGGTTACATTGAATCGAAAAATCGAGATACAGAGTGATATTCAAATTTCCACGGAGGGGAGTCAATTGGCCAGAAAAGCAATGTACCGGCCGATTGATCGCGATGATGATGAGGGGGACTATTACCTAATCTCAGCTTCAGCGTGAGATGAGGCGGCCTTGGAATGGCTGGGCACGATGATGATATAGTGTCGCGACACTCTACCAATTTGGAGGACGGTATGAGCCTCATGTATCGAGGAAGAAGTGGAACAAAGTTAGAGAAGTCGAGGGCATCGCAAGAGCAGCGTGGCCTTCGGATATATACTATAATGAGGTGCCCGGGATTGGCTTAGAGATAGAAATCGAGAAGAAGCCCCAGGAGGAAATGGATCCAAATGGGTTGAGATGGAAGAGTTTTGAACCGGATCTGCCTCCACCAAGAAGGCAAGAAAGTTTTCAAGATCTCCATCGATGAGGATGGCTCTCGTATCTTTCACGCTAGTCGGGCCCCACGAAATGAAAGTGTGACCGGAATGAAGCAGTCTGAAAAACTATGTGGTCACCACTCTTGACTTGGGACGCCCTATTGGTGCACAGATTGTTGAGGAGTGTGATAACTCCTTCCTTGCCCTTAAGGATAGATTATTCAAGAAAGAAGGAAAGTACAAGAAGTTGAAACGAGAACACAAGGCGTTAGTTGGATATGTTCAGCAGTTGTCTCGTTCTCGAGGGCAGGATGTACCAGTGATTGAGCCTCCAGCGGATATTCCTAGAGAGTCGATCAGCGGCTTAGTAGAGTTGGGGAAGATGGCACAAGAGGCAGACAAATGGGTCACAGGAGTTCGTACGGAGACAGAGAAATTCATGGAGGACCTATCCTTTGCTTTTCAGCAGGCCTCTACTATTTTGACACGGATGGATGCGGTGGATCATGCTTGGGCTATTGTTCATCACTGTATGCGTATTTCTTCTTCGATGCAGCACAGGCGGATTCAGCCAGGATTCACAAGGCTATGGCCAATATTATAGATGGAGTTCAGAACACATTCGAGGCCATCTTCGCTAGGCGGCTGAGTCCAGAGGAGATAAGTTTTGATAATTTGAGGGGTTTGCTGGTTCCCTTCTTCGCAGATGTTAAGACCTTCGTACAAGATGACTTTGAAAATACTGCTAGATTCTCCACTTTGATCCAGAACACGCAGGACTCCTTGGCTGCTTGGAGAAAATCTTGTACGAGGCACGAGCACTCAGTTACAGTGTTAGAGTTTCAGTTAGATTGTGTTCCATCTATTTCAGTTGAGGAGGTTGAGGCCGTACTTAGCAGATTTGTTGAGTTGGCAGTCAGAGAGAAGGCTAATGGGAACACACTACTGGACGAGGATCTTCTAGAAGACTGAGTATGGAGCATTTATTACATTTGCTATTTTGGGAGTGAGTGGGAATCTTTGATTCATTTAATGTACCACTCCCTATTCTGGCAGTTTTTAGGGTTAGGGCTGAGGTGGCACGATTCTGGCCCCTCTATTGATTGTAACCCTAGCCGTCCTTTGGGACTTGGCTAGCTATAAAAGGGGGAGTCCCCCTCATTTGTAAGAGATCAGATTAGAAATCAAAATATTAGAAGATAGATCAGAGCTAGAGATTGTTGAGTAGAGCTAGATAGTGTAGAGCATTTTGCATAATTTGGAGAAGAGAGAAAGTTTTCCCTTTGAAAACTTTTGAAGAGACTGTTGTGTAACACATTTTGTGATAATAGATCTTTTCATTTATGATGGAATTTGTCTTGTCATGAAATGCTAGCAAGGTTTCTTCTTCCTTTCGTATCCAAGTAGATTAAATTCATGCAAGTAGCTTACTTTGGTGTGTGGTGTTTCATCGAGATAGCTTCATTTTATTCCATACCACTAGCGGCTTGTTGATGATAAGTCTGCCTTGCGTGGTCAACTGGACATTATCTTGTGCTTGACTTCGGTTATGGCTTACATACTTATATGCGTTGTTCTGATGGTGTACGTATGTTAAACTATAACTTGAATACCTTTCGCTATCCCCTTTGAAGCTTGCACCGATTTTGCTGAGGCTGTCCGACGGAGGCTAGGTGAAATCTGGTTGAAGTCTATTGAGACGAAGCCCCACATACCTTGCATTTAGAATAGAGTACCAATTTCTTAGGTCCTTTCCCTTTTACTTTCAGCACACTTCTTGTTAGTTTTAGAAAAGAATACACATTGCCAAATCATACACGTAAGAATCCCCTTCAAATTACATATCAACTGCTAACTGTGAGAAGTCTGAACTACGTAAGTCCCCTTGACATACCAGCAATATCACATCAAGCCAAACTGAGCCTATTCGCACTAAAGGAACCTTGGAGTTGAACGCACGAACTTTCTGGCAATCTTAGCGTGCGGAATACTTTGATCAAGAGAGAATAGAGCGTCCGTTGGGCGACTTTGTTCTGTGTTGGTGCGGTCTCAAAAACCACGTCAACAAGTCCTCAGCAACATCAAACTTAGAGCAAATCGAACTTCACTTAGCTGTGAAAATCAAGTGAGAAACTTCTCAATTTTATAGCCAAAATCGAATTCTAGAAAGAGCCAATTATAGCCAGTGCATTAAATTTCCACTACTCCACTTCAAGAATTCGAATTTTCCCCCTCTGTTATTTCTGACACTTGTCCGAGAATCTCAACCTTCTAGAAGTTCAACTTTGACTAGCATCTTTTGAATTCACTTTCGAAAAATTTTAATTTAAATTCATCAATTTAATTCACCAGCCGGAGCTCTGTCACTTGAATTCGAATTTTACTTCTCTTCAGCTCTAGAAAACTCATTTGTGAAGAACTGGATTAAAATCATCTAGGCAATTCATTTCAAATTCATCATTTGAAGCATCTTCCTTTCAAAAACCATTCTATTCTAATTTTCCTTAGAAGATTTTAGATTTTCCCTTAGGAAAATTTCACAATTTGAGCACTGATTGAATTCTTCACTGAAAAAGCGTTGGCGAAGTGTGGAAGACATAGAAATCCATTCCTCATCACAGACGTCCAGTGCCTAGAAGAAAATTTTCTCTGAAACGCGATGAATCCATGGGTACACAACGAACGGGTTCATTTAATTTTTTTTTAAAAATTTTGAACCTTAGAAAAATATTATTCCACCAATTTAAACTCGTTCTTCATCTCTGTGAACACCCTGTGTTGCTCTGACTTGAAAATTTTTAAATCATCCTGCATTGTCATCATCTTCTGACTTCATCTCTGAAAAATTTTCTCGTGCCTCAAGAAGAAAAATTCATCACCTCCAGAGTCTAGGCGTATTTTCTAAGGAAGAAAATACTTTGCCTTAGAGAAATTTTGAATCACTTTGAAAATTTTGCCTTAGAAAAATTTCGCCTATGAGAAATTTTATTTCACTTAGAAGATCTTCCTGCAAGCACATCATATTTTACTTCCATCATCTTCAACGCCTTAGGAAAAAATTTATTGTTTTGCAACTCCAACGCCTTGCATTTTATTTCACACTTGAAAAAATATTTTCACTTGAAGCTCCAACGCCTTAGCAATATTCATCACATCATCTTGTATTTTATTTCACCACCCTAGGCGCATAGAATACTTGAAGAATAAAACCACGCCTAGCATTTTATTCACCCTTGACAATATTTTTTTAACACCTTGGCACTTACCACCTTGGGCGCATCTAACACTTGAAGAGGAATATTGCCCACGCCTAACATTTACCTTGTCTTCACCACGCCTTGGAGTATTTTATTCACCCCTTTACCTTATTCACCACCCTACGTTCACTTTTATTCTCTTCAACTTGGGCGCATTTAGGCATGTATGAAGGATGACTCTTCAACTTCCCATTTTTGTCTTCACTTGACCTCATTTGGGCGCATTTCCACATAGGTGAAGGATGAAAATTGTTGACTTGTTGACTTCTTTGAACTTGGACGCATTTGAGAGGGAGAGGAGGATGAAGTTTACACTTAGAATTTTTTCAACTTTCACTAGCTTTCCTTGGGCACATTTTGGCTAGGCAAGAGGACGAGCTTTCATACTTAGAATTTTTTTTTTTGCTATCAACTCTCAAGGTGGGCGCATTTTGCTATGTGTGCAGGACGAACTTCTTTGACTTTCCTTGACTTTCCAAGCATGGGCGCATTTGAGAGGGGTGAGGAGGACGAATTTTACACTTAGAATTTTTTCAACTTTCACCAGCTTTCCTTGGGCGCATTTTGGCTAGGCAAGAGGACGAGCTTTCATACTTAGAAATTTTGTTTTTTGCTATCAACTCTCAAGGTGGGCGCATTTTGCTATGTGTGCAGGATGAACTTCTTTGACTTTCCTTGACTTTCCAAGCATGGGCGCATTTGAGAGGGGTGAGGAGGACGAATTTTACACTTAGAATTTTTTCAACTTTCACCAGCTTTCCTTGGGTGCATTTTGGCTAGGCAAGAGGACGAGCTTTCATACTTAGAAATTTTTTTATCACATCTTCATCAACTTGGGCGCATTTTGCCATGGCTGCAAGATGAAACACCTGAGTTAGAAATTTTTTTGGCATCTGGTGCTTGAGGGCACATTTTCAGGTAGCTGCAGGATGAAGTCCAATACTTAGCCATTTTTCCTGACCTCTACCAGCCTCTTCATGTCCTGCTATTTATAGTAAGTCTCTCGATTTTTTGCATCTCTAAAGCTCAGAACGATTTGAAATTTCAAACCCTGCATCCTCACGACCTTGTTACCCCGTTGACACTGCTATTTTTAGTTGGCCTGCTATTTTTTAGCCCATTTCTGAAGGTCATTTGCTATAAATAGTAACCACTTGCTTCTGATACCTCCATAGCTTTGATTGACTTGAAATTTGAATGACATGCTCCTCACCATGTGACCTTACTGCTGACATCAACGCATGCAACTGATTTGCTATTTTTAGCTTGTTTCCAAAATGACTCCGTTTGTCTTCAAATTTTACCAGTAGATAGCCTGAAGGATGCTGATCGTGATGGTTTACACCGGTTTTCAAAAATTCTAACTTTTTGCCCTTCTTTTCAGGCCCCAAAGCTGAAAACCCTAATTTGCTTTGCATGCATATCAAATGATCTCCGTTTGTCCTTGTTTCTGCTACATTGCGATCAGCTCGTGATTCTGAAGCGTTGGGAAGCGGCTGCTGGGACGCACCTGCTAAAAATAGTAAGTTCCTTACTGAGTGACCATCTCTGTTTGCATGTCATATCAATGCGTAGTTCTCGAAAAACCCATAAAGAAAATGCAGACATGCAAACCCTAAAAATAGCCTCAAAAGGCTGAACTCTGAAAGTTATCATCTTGCTTTGCATGTTATACTATCGCGAAGGTCTCCGAAAACCTTGAAGGAATATCCAGACATGCATTGAAAAACTCTGCATCCAAGCCCTAAAATTTGCTCTGGAAGCTGAACTGCTAAAAATAGCAAGTTGTCCGTTTTAGCTCAAATTTTGCACACGAGCAGCTTGATGTGTTCTGAATGCAGTGTGACTGTTGAAACTTCGAAAGTGTCGAGAAAATGCTCCAAATTTCACACTTACTAAAAATAGTAAGTAGCCTGAATCTAATGAAATTTCAGTGAGGCCTGCTGAAAGCACACTGACCTCAATGTTAGTCTCTGTTTTCAATTTATTCACCTTGCTTGACCTCAGATTGGCGGGAAAGTACAAACCCTAATTTTCAGACTTGGCCAAATTCACATTTAAGCTCAATGGCGGATACATCCCCAGAAAGGCAGATAGAAAAGAGACGGAAAGAGAGAGAGAGAGAGAGAAAAACCCAAGCCAAAAGACCAGAATGGAGCAAAAATTAGGGGTCCCCATCTTATATGGGGCGATGTGTGAAAAGGTCACAACACGCCTTTGCTTTTGAAAATTACGAATTTCTCTTGAAGCTATGAGAATGAATAATGATAGCGCCATGCTTAAATAAGGGAAAATTCGTACCATCTTGTTCACTGCAAGATTTAAAACCTAAACCAAAATAGAAGTCTTCTGATTAGACCCCTTTCAGTTGTACTGCCACTGACTTGAAGTTTGAAATTTAAAATATTCATTATGCAATTTGCAAAAGGCGCCAATTATAGAAATTTGCCATTTTAATGCCAAAATATGCAAAATAAATATTTAATATTATTTAACTTTAGTTGACAAACCGGATGAAGCTTTAGGATTCACTGGCGAACTTCACTGATTTCAAAAAGTCATTATTTGAGCTCATAGGCGTCCATTTGCTCAAGATATCACACTTTTTATTAACTTCCTACTTTGTAGCTGACTACAAAGTTACAACTGGCCAACTTCAACACTGATTTCTAAGTGACCGGGTGATGCTGAGACTGGACTGAGATATTCATCGCGAAGCTTGCAAAGCAAGGAGGAAATGTCTGCTAGAAGTCATCACTGCAAAATCCATCATTTAACACCTCAAAAAATTAGGCACCCTTGATTAAATTCATTTACAGGTGCCAGACTTAACCATTTTCCTAAACTGCTATCTGACACTTCAAACAGCTGCTGACGGCGAACGGTGAACCCTGCTGACAAGCAACCGAGCTCACTGCGTGACTAGAAGCATTTTGTATCCAATGGATATACGCAAGGCATTTGAAAAGTGCATTAAGGGCCTTGTTGTGACCTTTTCACACATCGCCCCATTCAGATGGGGACCACCTAATTTTTTGCTCCATTCTGGTCTTTTGGCTTGGGTTTTCTTCTCTCTCTCTTGCTCTGTCTCTTTTCTGATGTCCGCCTTTCGGGGGTTGCGCCCGTCAGTGAGTTTAAATGTGAAACTAACCAAGTCTAAAATTAGGGTTTCATCGTTTCTGGTCAGTCCGAGGTCAAGTAAAGTGAGTAAATTGAAAATTGAACTTAACGTTGTTGTCAATATGCTTCCAGCAGGCTTTCAGCGGATTTTCAGATAATTCGGAGATACTTACTATTTTTAGTAAGTGCACAATTCAGGGCAATTTGTCAGCTATTTTGGGATTCCGACAGTCACACCGCATTCAGAGTATATCAGACTGCTTGCATGCAAAATTTGAGCGAAAACAGACGACTTACTATTTTTAGCAGTCCGGCCTCGACTAATTTCGCTGGTCGTGATGCGTGAGTTTTTCTTTGCATGTTGGCATATTCCTTCCGGTTTTTGAGACCTTCGCTGATGATATAACATGCAAGTCGACGACAACTTCGTAATCTGGCCTTTCGAGGCTATTTTAGGGTTTGTATGTCAAGATTTCTTTGGTACGTCGATGATTCCCTCGGGATGGGTTTTTCAGAGCTTCCTACCATGGTGTGACATGCAAACGCAGGATTCTCACCCGCGAAGGGAATTTGGTTATTTTTATGTGTGTGTCCCTACACCGCCTTCCCGCTACCGTATTCACAAGCTGATCGTAGTGCCGCAGAAACGAAGAGAAACAGAGTTCATTTGAAACGAAACATATTTGATGCATGGGCGCAAATTAGGGTTTCCAACTTCAGAGCCTAAAAATAGGCATAAAAAGTCAAAATTTTCGAAAACCGGTGTAAACCACCGCTATCAGCGTCCTTCAGGCTATCTGCTGGTGAAATTTCAAGTCAAACGGAGCACTTACTATTTATAGTAAGTCAATTTGGAAACTGGCTAAAAATAGTAAATCAGGCGCATGCGTCAGTGTCGACAGTAAGGTCACGTGGTGAGGAGTCTCATTCAAATTTCAAGTTGATCGTAGCAGTGGAGCTATCAGAAACATGAGGTTACTATTTTTAGTAAAGCACCTTCAGAAACATGCTAAAAATAGCAGGGTGACTAAAAACGGCAGTGTCCACAGGGCAACAAGGTTATAAGGATGCAGTGTGCAAAATTTCAAGTCATTCCGGGCTTCAGAGATACAAAATTCAAAGGACTTACTATAAATAGCAGGGCATGAAGGCTAGCAAAAACGAAGAAAAAATTCTAAGTCTGGAACTTCATCCAGTATACATGGCAAAATGCACCAGCTAGTGAAGAGGCATGAAAATCTTCTAAGAATGTTGAAGCTCGTCCTTCACACAAGGCAAAATGCGCCCAAACTGGAGGAAGTCAAACGAAGTCAACACCATTTATCCTTCTGCCTAGCTCAAATGCGCCCCAGGTGAGTGAGGAAGCTCAAGAAAAATGCTAAGTATGAAGTTCATCCTGCTCACAAGGCAAAATGCGCCCAAACTGGAAAAAGTCAAAGAGAAGTCAATGAGTTTTATCCTGCAGGCAGGCCAAAATGCGCCCAAGAGAAACTCAAGAAGATTGAAAAAATTTCTAAGTATAAGAAATCCGCCTCACCCCTCCAAATGCACCCAACCTACAAAGTTCACCCAGCAGGCCTAGCAAAATGCGCCCAAGGCAAGGAAGGTCAAAGAAAAGTCAAACATTTTCATCCTCCTCAAGGGGCAAAATGCGCCCAAATGCATGCATGTGAGGACAAAAATTGGAAGGTGAAGAGTCACTCTTGAGGCGTTGTCATGAGTTTATCCACCAGCTACATCAAAATGCGCCCAAAGGAAGAGAAAGTCAACAAGTCAACACGTTTTATCCTTCTCATGCATCAAAATGCGCTCAAGGTAAAAGCTAGTCAACAAGTCAAAGGAGTTCGTCCTCCTCAAGGGGTGAAATGTGCCCAAACTAGTGCATGTCAAGACAAAAAGGTGAAGTTGAAAGGTCATCCAGTGGATATGCTCAAATGCGCCCAAGTTTGGATGGTAAAAGATGAATAAAAGTGGTAAATAAGGTGAAATATGCTCCAAGGCGTGGTGAACACAGGGTAAATGCTAGGCGCGCCAAGGGTGGAGAGTGTTGAAGATGCTTCCCTAGGCGTGGTTTTATTTTTCCTCCATCAAATGCTATATGTGCCAAGAGGGAGATGGGAGTTATAAGGTGTTAGAAATATTTCAAGGTGTGAGTAAAAATGCCAAGGCATAATTTTCTTCAAGTGTGATAAATGCCTAAGATGTTGAGTTATGAAAGAAAATAAAATATCTTGAAGGCGTTGGAATATTTCCTAAGTGATATGGGGGTGAAGTGAAGATAAAATGTACAAGGCGTCTCCGAGAATAAAATTCTCTAAATGAAGTTGATAAAATCTCCTCCACTGGCAAACAAATAAAATTTTCTAAGGGAAATTTTTCAAGAATGCAAGAGATGATTAAAATATTTTCTAAGGCAAAATTATTTTCTTCTTAGAAAATACGCCTATTGCTCAAGGTGATGAAATTTCTCAGAGCACGAGTAAAGTTTTCTCAGCAGTGGAGTCAGGGGTGAATGATAATGCAAAGATGAATTCAAGTTCTTCAGTTTGGAGCAACACAGGATGATCACAGGCGAAGAATGAATTTAAAATGGTGAAAATAATATTTTCTAAGGTTCAAAATTCAAAAAATTAAATGAACCCGTTCGTTGAGTACCCATGGATTCGAGGCGTTCTGAAGAAAATTTGCTTCTGGGTACTGGACGTTCGTGATGATAGATGGATTTCTAAGTCTTCCAGGCTTCGCCGACAATTTTTCAGTGAAGAATTTAATCAGTGCTCAAATTGTGAATTTTCCTAAGGGAGAATTTAAAATTTTCTAAGGCAAAGATGAATAAAATGACTTTAAAAGTGAATTTCTTCGAATGATGAGTTCGAGATGAGTTGCCTAGATAATTTTGTTTGAATTCTTCAAGGATGAATTTTCCAAAGCAGAGGAGAAGTTAAATTCAAATTCAAGTGACAAAGCTCCGGCTGGTGAGTTAAAAGGAGGAATTTAAATTAAATTTTTCGAAAACAAATTCAAAGATGCCAGTCAAAGTCAAGTTTCTAGAAGAATAAGATTCCCGACGACTGGAGACAAGTGTCAGAAACACCAGAGAGGGAAAATTCGAATTCTTGAAGTGGAGTAGTGGAGTTTAATTGCACTGGCTAAAATTAACTTCTTCTAGAATTCGATTTTGAGCTATAAAATGGAGAGATTTCTCACTTGTTTTCACAGCTAAAAATTCGATTTGCTCTGAGTGAAGCATTGCAGTAAAGTGTTGCAGTAAGTTGTTGCTTGAAGAGTTCGAAGTTTGAAGTTGTTGGAGCTGCTAAAGGGGACGCCTTGAGTTGCTGAGAAGCACAATTGCTGAAGTTAAGGAAGGCGCACTTGCTGATTGTTAAAGTCTGATTTGTTGCTGAAGTTGCCAAGGCTAAGAGGTACGACTTTGCTGGTATGGGTGGCTGAAGTTTCATTTCTTGCTGAGAGTTGAGGTTGCCAGTGATAAGGACGCCTTGAGCTTGCTGAGAGATTAAAGGGTGCTAAGTTGTGAAGTGTGCACTTGCTGGTGCAAGGTACAAGCTTATTAAAGTTGCTGATTGACATTGGTTAAAAGTGCACAAGGCAGAAGTCTACTTAGAAATCTGTTCTAAGTGTTGAAGCTCGAATTTATCATAAAAGAAGTGTTGATGCGTGTTTTATGACACAACAAACATTCTAGAATAAAGAGTCCAAAGACGCTCTATCCCCTCTTGAAAAACTACCTCTTATGCTAAGATTGCAAGTAAGATCATACGGTAATTCCAATGTTTAAGATGAATGCGGATGAACTCTGTGGTTTGATGTGATTATGCTGGTAACACAAAGGGACTTACGCTAGGCTTGTTCAATTCACAATGAAGGTCTAGACAATGAAGCTCTATTGCTTGGGTCATGGATCAAACAAACTGGAAAAGGAGATAAAGGTTCAGAAGTTCTAATCTACTCCTAAGAATCCAAGAGACGGTATTGACTCGGTGAAACAAATAACCACGCTTTGCTTCGCCACGCTCAACGACAACTACACAAAGAGGGTGCAATCTTCAAGGGAATGTGCTTGTGATTTTCATGTCATGAATAACTACCATTGAATCGAACAATATTTATTCAAACAGAAGTTAAGCATCCACAAAATAAGCTCAGGCTAACTTTACGCATTGAATGAAAATCATCCATTCAAAGAAAGTATGAGCAAAGTTTCACCACAAATCAATACTTATCAAATCTTGCATTCATCTAACATACATGAAAATAAATCTAAACTATGATGAGGGATAAGAACCATGACAACTCCAAAATAAGAGAAGCAATCACCATCAGAACAATGCATGCATTACTTATTACTTTGGCAATCTTACAACAGTTGCTTATCTCAACATGTTTTGCAACATGCTCCCATGCTTTACAAATGAGGGGGTGAGCTCAATTTATAGGCTCCCCAATTACAATTCGATGGCCAAGATTGATTTAGGAATCAACGGCCAAGATTACAAATAAAACCCTAATTAGGGTTTGCTACCCCTCGACCAATGAGAAAATTACGCTCAAGGACACTTGTCCTTTTTGCTAAATACAAACCAACAGATAAAATAGAAAGTTGTTGCATGTTGATTTGGAATTATTTGATTGGTTGGAAGATGACGAGGCGCCACCTCAGCGTGCTGGATGCCTTCCTTGGTCGCTTTGTTCTTTTTCCTTAGAATATTTTCCTTGCCGATGACTTTATCTTTTGTGCTTCGATCTTGGATGACTTTGACTTCTTCTTCTCACCTCGCCTTGGAGCACCTGTTTAGACTTGAAGTCATTAAGTCTTTCTTTCCAGATTGCTACGTGCCATGAATTTGGAGAGGGATTCCCTTGTACTTTCGCCGCAATGAAGGAAAATTGGAACTTTTTCGGGGGAAAATTTCCCATACTTAGCCAATTTTTGGCCATTTTTGTGCTCAAATAAACTTCGCCAGTAGGTTTGTCTTCAATTTTGAATTTGGCTTGCATAAGTTGGATGTACTTGTCGATATGTCTGCCGTTGTCTTCATGATGCCAAACTTTTTTTTTTCTTTCATCTCCCTTCCGGTCGGACTTTACACTTTCTTTGCTATTTTCCTCGCCTTGCGTAGTCATCCACCTGCAGTAAAACAAAGCAAATTTATTTTAGATAACTTTTCAAGATAAGCTTTCATTTTCAAGCTTTTAAATCTTCTCTCCATCCAATTTCATTCGGCCATGATTTTCTTCCCTTTTCCAAAATTTATCTAGCCACGTCCAATTTGCTTTGGCCAAAATCTTTTCGTCCAAATTTTTTTTTCAAATTTTATTTTGCCATAACTCCTTTATTTGGCCATAATTTTCTTGCCTTTTTCCAAAATTTATCTGGCCACGTCCAACTTTATTTGGCCATAAATTTGCTTTGTCCAACATTTCTCTAGCCACATCCGACATTTCTCTAGCCACGTCCAACTTTACTTGGCCATAAATCTCCTTCTTGTCCAAAATTATTTTGCCGTAAGTCTAATCGTCCAAAATCTCTGGCAAAATTTATTTCATCTTGGCACAATTTATCTAGCCATGTCTAATTTTATTTAGCCAAAATTTATTTCATCTTCTTAAATCATCCGGCATGGCGAAATGCTTGGACTTAGGCAAATTTTCAAAGTCCATACTTAGGCAAAAAAAATTTGTAATTTTCACACTCTCCAATACATGGCGGACTTCATCTATGTTTAGGCCACTTCAACTTTTGTCTTGACTTTTCATCTCTTGCCATGGCGGACTTCAGCATTTGTCAAGCCACCCTTTTTCAACTTTGTCTTTGTCCATGCCTTAGCCAAATTTATCTCTTTTTTGCTTTGGGCGGACTTCCTCATATTCTTCGCCATTGGTCACTTTTGCTTAGGGCGGACTTGCTACATTTGTTTGCCACTCCCTCTTAGACTAAGGCGGACTTCATGGTTTTCATTGCCATTTAACTTTGTGCCTAGGGTGGACTTTAAGTCTTGGCTTGCCACTTTGGAGGGCGGACTTTATCATATCTTTGGCCATACATTCTCCCTTGGCTGTGCCTAGGCAATTTTTCTCTTTTACCTTGGGCGGACTTTCCACCTTTTGTTGCCACTTAACTTCTTGGCTGAGGGCGGACTTTGCCTTGTGGTTGACCACTTGCCTTGGTTGGAGGGCGGACTTCATGCTTTGGTTGGCCAAGACTAGGGCGGACTTGCTTGCATGTCTGGCCATTGGATGCTTTGGAGGGCGGACTTCATGCTTTGGTTGGCCAAGACTAGGGCGGACTTTGAGCTATGGATGGCCATGGCCTCATTTTCTTAGACATTTTCTTCTCTTCATGGGCGAACTTCAGCTGTGACTTGGCCATTGCCTACTTTGACAGGGGCGGACTTACCAGATCTCATTGCCATTGCTCAGATTTTCATGCCATTGACTGCTTGGCTGAAGGTGTTTGCCATTCATTTCTTCTGTACTTCACCATTACTTGTGAGCTGAAGGCGTATATCTCAGTTTTCTCCATGAATGAATGTTCAGATTTTCCCATGAACTGCCCAGATTTCTTGTGAATTTCCAGATTCTCCACGAATGTTCAGTCATTATCCCAGATTTCTCATTAGTTTTTCAGATTTCTTGACTGGGCCTTCGAATTTTCAACCATTTTTGTGATTTTTACCAGATTTCTCTGTGATTTTCCAGAATTTCTCACCATTTTTGAACG
Organism: Sequoia sempervirens; assembly: GCA_007258455.2. NCBI lineage: Eukaryota > Viridiplantae > Streptophyta > Pinopsida > Cupressales > Cupressaceae > Sequoia > Sequoia sempervirens. Next base: position 110,720 of record VDFB02250173.1, read on the forward strand.
AATTTTCCAGATTTTTTGTACTTTTTATGTGATTTTCCAGATTTTTACCACAATTTCAAAAAATCTTCGAATCGATTTTCTGAGAGTTTCGTTGCTCGTTTCGAACTTCTGAGTGCGTTTTCGAAACTCGTGGCCCTTCTAAAAATAGAAACTTTCAAAAAATAGAAATTTTCCAAAAATAGCAACTTTCCAAAAATAGACCCTAAAAAATAGGGATCCCAGAATTGCCCAAAAGTGCCAAAAAAGTAGGTCCTAAAAAATAGGGGGCCCGGGGTGAGAAACCCTAAAAAATAGGTGTCGGATTTGACTGAAACGACAGTCGATCTTTGTCTCCCAGGCCTTCTAAGCCTTCTACGATGGTGACGTTTATACAGTGAACTAGGCGAAAACTCACTGACTCGACTCAGGCGACCGTTCAAAATTAAGACTCCTCATTTGCAAAAAGACTGGCAATAAGCAGTTGCGATGCCAAGGCAAAACCAAAGAGCAAAAAAAAACGAAGGGTCCCCATTTGCAATGGGGCAATGTGTGAAAAGGTCACAACAAGAAGCTGAGGTTTGCAAATTGGAAATCGACTGCAGCCCCCACAAAATGTGATATCTTATTTTTTTAAAATTGCTGATGAATGTTATTGTTTGCAGATGGCTGAGGCAAGGACGAATGGAAAGGACAATGGCGCCTCCAGACAAGATGTGATCAAGAAGCTGAGCAAAACGTTCATGCCGGAGTCGAAATTCATTTCAAAATTGGGCAAGTTGACAGACACTAACCTGGGCTCCGTCAACTTGGAGACCTTCAAGAACAGAATGTTTGGAATTGGAAGTCATCGGCCTTCAACTACTTCACACAATATTGTTCGAAGCGGACTGTATGCAGCTGCTGGTTTTCCGCCAGCCATTCAATGCTCGGAGCTGATAATGGAGTGTGCTAATTACTACGAGAAGGAACACCGGTCGATCATGTCACCAGATGGCCAAGTGCTTGCCAATCTTACTCCGGCAGCCATTGGTGAAGCTTTCGGGATCCCGGTGCATAGAAATATGATCTACAAGTCTAGAGAACGAGCTGAGCGTATGTATGCTTCTGCTTTTGAGCGATGCATGGATACAATTAACACCCACTGGATGAGCGCTCCTAAGCCTTCTCGAACAAAGTTGCCCAAGCAAATCATAGCAGATGATTTAAAGCAAGAGTACTATGACCTCATTATGATGCTGAGCAGAGTTGGAGGCTGTGCACAGTCATTTATTTTTGAGCCTTGGATGTTTTATTACATCAACCTGGTGCTGGAAGGGAAAGATTATGTTAATTGGGCCGAGATGATCAGTGATAATCTACATGAGCAGCTCCTAAGCTTGAGGAGAACGAAGACATTTTACATGAGTTCCTATATCATTTATATGTTGGCACGGATGACGAAGTACAGGGGGATCTGTTATAAGGAACCTGTTGGTTGTGGCTCCCACCAGTTTAAAATATATGATGCCTGTCCACAGTTGCATCTAGCAAGCACAACCCACTACACGCGTGTCAACGATGCCTTCACCATGTATATCACGAGGCTGCTTCAGGAGCGGTTACATCATAGAATCTCGAGGGAAGCCCAAGAGCTGATTGAGAGGTATAGGTGTTGGTTCATACAGTTTCCGAGATTTTCTTACGTTAGGCTGCAAGGTTTCTCATCATACCCATATAGGCTGCCTAAGTACCCGACAGATAGAATATTGATGCTAGAGATATCAAGGCAACTACTTGCCTTTGACAAGATTCAGAAGAAAAAGAAAAAGGGAGGGATAGAATTTCCAATTGTAATGGGCAACTCGGATGAGGTGTGTCCTTCGATACAGGCAGCTAGAGAGGCTGAAAGTGAACTTCAATTTTATCATTTCTCATATCATACAAGTCGACAACACTATGACCCGCATCATAACATCAAGTGGGTGTTGTCAGAAGAATTCAAACATAAGGCCACCGTAGAGGATTATTGGGCTGATGCGGCTGATGAGATTGAAGTAAGGAAAAAAATGTTTTCCCGGTTGCCTATTACCTTGATCAGGGAGTGCAAAGTGGTACCGGTTCCAAACCAGGTCAATGAGGATATGGATGTTGTGCATCCGGATTATGCAGCTGTTCGAGATACTCCACTTCCACCTCCAGATTGGTCAGAGCCCGAGGTTGCAGATTTAGATACTCTCTCTATCCCAATCATGACATTTACCAGAGCATGGGTTGATAGACGGGTGAACAGGCTAAAGAGTAGGTCAATTGCCTTGACTTACAATATGATGGGAGATCACAGGACGCCCACCACTGGCAGGAAGAAACAGATTACAAGAGGTCCAGAGTCCAGGAAGAAGGAAATAGTTCGACAGGAGCCCACTCAGCCAGAGCCTCCACGAGTTACAGTTGCGACACCATTGGAGACACGTTCTCCAAGTATACAGGAGGTCTCTTTATTTGCTGATCAGAGGATTGCATTGAATCAGGTGCAGGCAGTACAGAATGATATTCAGCCTCCACGGAGGGAGTCGGTTGGCCAGAGCGTCAATGCACCTGTTAGGGTTGATCAGCAGGATGATGAGGGGACTATTACTGACCCTCAGTTGCAGCAGGAGTAAGATGTGGCCATGAACGATGATGATGATATAGTGTCAGTGATACTCACCCACTTGAGGACGATGAGCCTCGCCAGAATGATGAAGAAGTTGAGCAAGTTAGAGAAGTAGAGGCACAGGAGCAGCAGCCCTTTAACATACAGTATGAGGTGCCCGATTGGCTTAAAGATAGAATGAGGAGAAGCCCTAGTGAGGAAATTGATCCAGCAGTTGAGATGGAGGAGTTCTTGAACCGGATCAGTGCACCTCCACCGAAGAAGAAAGCAAGAAAATTTTCAAAGATCTCCACAGATGAAGATGGTTCTCGTACCCTTCATGTAGCTGTGCCACGAGTTGAGTGTGACCGGAATGAAGCAGTTCCTGAAAATTATGTGGTCACGACTTTGGATTTGGGACGCCCCACTGGTGCTCAGATTGTGGAGGAGTGTGATAACTCCTTCCTCGCCCTCAAGGATAGATTGTTCAAGAAGGAAGGGAAGTATAAGAAGTTGAAAAGAGAACACAAAGCTTTAATAGGATATGTTCAGCAGTTGTCTCGTTCTCGAGGGCAAGATGTTCCAGTTATAGAGCCTCCGGCAGATGTACCTAGAGAGTCGATCAGCGGCTTGATGGAGTTAGGAAAAATGGCACAGGAGGCAGATAAGTGGGTCACAGGAGTTCGTGCCGAGACTGAGAAATTTATGGAGGACCTTGCTTTTGCCTTTCAGCAGGCCTCTAGTATTTTGACACGGATGGATGCAGTGGATCATGCTTGGGGCGATGCCTCTATCTATCAGAGTAAGGTGATCCAGCGTCTTGAGGTATTGAGGCATGTGCCATTGCGAGTGCTGATTGATGGAGGTGTCATTCAGGAGAATGACCGATATGATTTCTCTCGGTGGTATTCTTCGGCGATCACAGGGCGTGGCTTCTTCGATGCGGCACAAGCGGATTCAGCTGGAGTACACAAGGCTATGGCCAACATTATAGATGGAGTTCAGAATACCTTTGAGGCTATATTTGCTAGGCGGCTGAATCCAGATGAAGTTAATCTTGATAATTTGAGGGGTTTGCTGGTGCCTTTCTTTGCAGATGTTAAGACCTTTGTACAAGATGATTTCGAGAATACTTCTACTTTCTCCACTTTGATCCAGAACATGCAGGACTCCTTAGCTGCTTGGAGAAAATCTTGTACAAGGCATGAGCATTCAGTCACAGTATTAGAGTTTCAGTTAGACTGTGTTCCACCCATTTCAGTTCAGGAAGTTGAGGCTGTACTTGGCAGATTTGTTGAGTTGGCAGTTAGAGAGAGGGCAAATGGGAACGCACTACTGAACGAGGATCTTCTAGAAGACTGAATGTGGACATTTATTACATTTACTATTTATGGGAGTGAGTGGGAATCTTTGATTCATTTAATGTACCACTCCCTATTTTGGCAGTTTTTAGGGTTAGGGCTGAGGTGGCATGATTCTGGCCACTCTATTAATTGTAACCCTAGCCGTCTTTTGGGACTTGGCTAGCTATAAAAGGGGGAGTCCCCCTCATTTGTATCTTATTAGGACATTAGATCAGGCATTAGCATTAGAGCTAGAGATTGGAGAGATTGCATAGTAGAGCATAGTAGTCATTTTGCTTAGTGTGGAGAAGAAAGAAAGTTTTCCCTTTGAGAACTTTTGGGAGATTGTTGTGTAACACTTTTCATAATAATAGATCTTTTCATTGATGGTGGAATTCGTCTTGTCATGAATAGCTAGCAAGGTCTCTTCTTCCTTTCGTATCCAAGTAGCTTAATTTCATGCAAGTAGTTTACGTTGATGTGTGGTATTTTTGTTGAGGTAGCTTCACTTTATTCCATACCACTAGCGGCTTGTTGATGATAAGTTTGCCTTGCGTGGTCAACTGGAGATTATCTTGAATCTAACTTCAGTTGTGGTTTATATACTTATATGCGTCGTTGTGATGGTGTATGTATGCTAAATCATAATTTGAACATCTTTTGTTGCCCCTTTGAAGATTGCACCGATTTTACTGAAGCTGTCCGACATGAGGCTAGGTGAAATCTGGTTGAAGTCTGCCGAAACAGAGTCCCACATATCGTGCATTTAGAATAGAGCATAAGTTTCTTAGGCCCTATACCCTTTTACTTTCTGTACATTTCTGATTAGTTTTAAGAAAAGAAGCTATATTGCCAAATCATACGCACAAGAACCCCTTCAAATTATATATCCGTTGCTAACTGTGAGAAGTCTGAACAATTGCGTAAGTCCCCTCGTAAGAACACAGCATATACACATCAACCAAACTGAGCCTATTCGCATTTAAGGAACCTTGGAGTTGAAAACATGATCTTACTCGCAATCTTAGCATGTTGAATACTTTGATCAAGAGGGAATAGGGTATCCGTTGGGAAACTTTGTTCCGCTGTTTGGTGCGGTCACGAAAAACACATCAACAGGCTTGAAAAGTAAAAGCGCCCCTGAGCTATAGGTGCACTGACACCATTTTGACCAAAGTTGAACTTTCATCCAAGTACCCTACTTTGGCCTCCAATACCAAGAGTTGGAATGCCCTGATTCGTGTGCCAACTGTCTCTTTGCATAGCTAGGAGTATTGAGAAGAGATATCTCTGGAGATGACGAAGCGAGAAAACTGCTACTAAGACCTCAAAAATACAAGTGTGTTTTCTATTTAAAATATACGCTCCATACTTAGCCATTTTCCGGATGTCTTCACTTTTCAGCATTTTACAAAGACCTCGCACATACAAGCGTTGGCCAAATCCCGAAGGCTGACGGCTAGGCTCGTTGGATAGCTGGAGTAATTGTGCACAAGTCTCATGAAGACTTCGAACGTTAATAACCTCATTTGACAGGCCTAAAGGCTAGGCGCCCCTGGCCTATAGAAATACAATGAAAATTTTATGCCAGTCCGCCCACTTATTTACGTGCTTGATAGAATTTCTGCCACGATCTTTCAGAATGTCGGATTAACAGGCAACTTGGTGCAACGCGAAGCTGGACTAGAGTAGAACTGATGTCAAGAAGACCTCATCAGCAAACTGGATCATCTTAAGGGTCATTTTGAAAAGCGCCCCTGAGCTACAATTGCACTGGAAACGCAACGAAGAAGCTCTAGGATGTGAAATCTCTTTATAAGCTCATCTTCAAATGTCGACTACTGGAGCTCTGTGACTCGGATGACTGCGTTTGATAGCTCGTCGAATAGGCAGACTAGTCGTGAAGGGATTGAATACATCAACCATAAGGAAAACCAAGATCCAACACCCCTTTAAGAAGTGCGCCCTTAAGCTACAGGAGCGCAAAAGCTGGAAAAGGACAAGCTTCTGCAATTTATAACTTTGGAAACTTCAACTTCTGTCGCCAATTGCCAAAGTTACGAGTCTCGGATAGCCTCGCAGGATAGCTCATCGGATAGGCAGACTAATTCTAAAAAGACTGACTATAGTTATGAGCATCTATCACAAAATCTAGGCCTTCAAAAAGAAGGGCGCCCCTGGGCTACAGGTGCGCAATCTTGCTTTTCTTTGAGAAATCTTCAAAAACTGACCATTGAAAACTTGATTTTAGCCACTAAAATCTTCATCATTATTGTCGCGAAATGCTCCTCCTTCATGAAATGCTTCGTTCTAAGTCTTTGATTCAAGTTCCTATCAATAGAACTGCCTTTGACTGACAAAATACTTGATAAAACTCCATGCTTGATATTGCCCAAAAACTGTATTATAGCTAGGTTTAGACCATTTTATGCAAAATGCCTTGATGAAGCAAAAAATTTGGTTTGGGTACAACAGATCCCTCAGTGTTCAACCCTCTGAATTGACCTTGATAGGCCACCAGGTAGACTAGGTAAGACACCATGTGGAATACATGAAATTGAAAATATTATGTTATTTGCTGATGTAGGCAATCACTAATCAAGGTAGGCCAATCATAGAACTCGGTTTTCTTCATGATGTGGGGTATGGCATAAAACATCCAAGGCTGAAACTTGGTGGCATCTTCTGAGCCAGTGACCCTGTTGAGCAAGGTAATAATGATAGCAATTTCATCCTTAAACTCTCCCCGCCCGACATTCTTTGGCAAAGTCTTATGTTTTTCTTTCATCCACCTCTGTGCAATCTTTTTACTGTATTTATCTTTGTGCATATTCCATATCCTTTCACATTCACCCTTTGAAAGAGTAACGCTTTTAGGCCATGGGGGAATGGAAAAGCACTTCTCGATCATATCAGGCTCTAGACTGCAAATCAATCTGCCATCTGCTGACTAGATCTCCCTTGTGACCGGGTTGTAATGCTTGATGCAAGCGATTACGAACTCAAGACTCTGAACTGATATAGGAATTGACGCTGCTGCGAGGAGTCCAAAATGTCCCAGGTTCCTGATTGAGGCATTGCCTGCTTTCTCCAAGGCCTGTAGATCGAACACTAGCTTGATATGATGCAAGTCTGTCTCAACTGTTTTGCTATAATCGTGATAAAGAGCTGATTCAAACTTGAAAACATTGGGAGTGTACTCCATTTCGGAAAAATTGAAGAATGACTGTAAACTCGCCTAGGTGCTGACAAGTTTTGAGCGATTTTTAGAATGCTGATTTTCTTGATCCAACGGATGAATTTTTTGAAATTTTTTCTGAGATATGGGTTTTGCTCATAAATTTGTTGCAAGACAACCCAGATTGTCTGTTTTTGAAAATTTTGAATTTTGCTTGAAAAAGCAGCAAACCCTAATTTCTTCAAATTTTCACCGAAAAAGCTGGCACCTGGGTTTTGTTCAGAATATGATTAGAAATGGACCTAGTTGATTAGATTTGCAAAATACTGATGGCTGATTGAAAAAGCAGCCAACCCTAGGATTTGAAACTTTCTTGAAAAAAAGCTGTGATATGGGTTTTCTTCAGAAGACTGATTGGAGAGGACCCAGATGATTGAAAACTGAATGCACTGAGGATTTCACACTCATGCAAAATAAAAGCAACTGCTGCAACTTGATGAAGTTCTTGAAAAATTCTTCAGAAGAATGGAGTAAAAAGACCCAGATGACTGAAAACTGAAAACCTTGGCCTTCCTCTTGAAAAGTTTGATCTTCTGGATGAAAAAGCTTGAAAAATATGATGAAAAACCAACAAGCTAAGCTCTTGGATCTTGAAAAATTCTTCAAACTTGCTGCTCCAACTTTCTCCTTTGAATGCCACCTGCAAAAATAATGAAAATTACATCGAAGAGAAGTGTTAAATAGACTTAGGGTTTTGTTTTTGCTTTGTTTTGTTTTGCTTTTATTCTCAAAACCCTAAATCAGTTGTTCATTGAATTTGGACGCCTTCATCCTTCTTGCAACTTTAAAAATTTTGAAAACTTTTGAAATTTCTCTAAGGCATGAGAAGTTGGGCGCCCTTCTTCACCAGGGGTGCCCACTTTAAGCAGTGTTAGTCAAATTTTTGATATTTTCAACTTTCCTTCATTTTGATCTCCTACTTCGCCTCTGATTTCCGGCCTGCAGATCGATCCGACAGGCGAGCTGAAAGATCCATCACGGAGCTGGACTGATTCTGAAAAGGTTGTTCTAGAAGCGTCTCTAGCTAAAAACTTCATCTCGACCTCCGAATTCATGGGAGCCTTTTCCTTCCAGGGGCGCCCATTTTACCCAAAGTTAACCATTTTCATGATCTTCAAATTTCTTCATTGACTCTTCTTCTTCAAATGATCCTGTTGAATCTCGAGCTTCAGACGTCGGATTGTTTGCCTATTGTGCTCATCGCGAAGCTAACGAGATATGAGGAGGGGTCTTCTGAGATGAACTCCATCAAAAAGTAAAATTTAAACCCTCAAAAGCTTGGGCGCCCATCTTGGCTGGGGGGGCCCATGTTCACCAGACTTAGTCTATTTTTTACCTTTTTCTGTTTGCTTCTAAATCTTGGTTGTTAGCCCTCGTCAGACCCTTTGTTCGACGCTTTGTATCCAGGGACTGTGACATCTGATTGACGTGTTGAGTAACTCGTTGAAAAGCTGGATCAATCGTGAAGAGATCACGTTAGAGCTTCGTCTCCAGATTCATCTGTCTAGGCCCATGAAAACATGGGCGCCCTTCTTCACCTGGGGCGCTGAAACCTTCCAGACTTAGCCAATTTTATCTGATTTTCATCTACAAGCTTGAAACCTTCAATCTATACCCTTGACTTCGTTTTGAATTTTCCAGAGAATGATCAGTCGAAAGATCTGACGAAGACAGGCACCGCGGAGCTAGCTGAATACTGAAGAGATTGAGTATCTCCTTAAACCCTAAGTACTGGATTTGCCCCTTCAAAAAGCTGGGCGCCTTTCTTCACTAGGGGCGCCCAAAGTCTCCATACTTAGTCAATTTTGATATTTTTTTATTTTCTCCACTCTGACTTCTATGTGAATCCTCCCTGTTCAGCTTCGAATCCCGGATGACTGAATAATCTGATGACTACACCGTCGCACTCACTGCGGGGCTGGCAGAGAATTGAGCAACTTCAACTTAGAGCTCAAACCTGTTGATGTGTTTTTCGTGACCGCACCAACGCAGAATAAAGTCTCCCAACGGACGCTCTATCCTCTCTTGAACAAAGTATTCAGCATGCTAAGATTGCGAGTAAGATCATGCTTTCAACTCCAAGGTTCCTTAAGTGCGAATAGGCTCAGTTTGGCTCGATGTGATATTGCTGGTATGTCAAGGGGACTTACACAATTGTTCGGCGGTTGACAGCAGACAGCGGACTAAGGGTTTTCATGTAATTCGAATGATTTGGCAGGTGAGCACGGGATTCCTAATACTAATCGGAAATGTGCGGAAAGTAAAGGGGGTTTAGGGCCTAAGAAACTAACATTCTATTCTAAATGCAGGATATGTGGGGTTTGTTTCAATAGACTTCAACCAGATTTCACCTAGCCTCCGTCGGACAGCCTCAAAAATCGGTGCAATCTTCAAGCGAAACAAATGCGAAAGATGTCTGTTATAATTTAACATACATACACCATCAGAACGACGCATATAAGTATGTAAACCACAACCGAAGTTAAACACAAAATAATCTCCAGTCGACCACGCAAGGCGAACTTATCATCAACAAGCCGCTAGTGGTATGGAATAAAGCGAAACTATCTCAATAAAACACCACACACCAAAATAAGCTACTTGCATGAATTTAAGCTACTTGGATACGAAAGGAAGAAGAAACCTTGCTAGCATTTCATGACAAGACGAATTCCATCATCAATGAAAAGATCTATTATCATAAAATGTGTTACACAACAATCTCCTCAAAAGTTTTCAAAGGGAAAACTTTCTCTCTTCTCCAAATTATGCAAAAATGCTCTACAATGCTACACTACTAACTCTAATACTCTCTCAATGTCTACTACTCCAATGTCTAATCTAATTCTAATTTTCTAATGCCTTACAAATGAGGGGGACTCCCCCTTTTATAGCTAGCCAAGTCCCAAAAGACAGCTAGGGTTACAATCAATAGAGTGGCCAGAATCGTGCCACCTCAGCCCTAAACAATATTGCCATAAAAACCGCCACAAAGGAGAGTGGGGTAATAAATGCGCCATAATGTCCACCATCATCCTTCTACAAGATTCCATTTGTAGACGCGTTCACACTGTTCTCGATCTTCTTTCTTGGCGTTGTTCTTTGATTTCTTCCACTTGAGGGTCTTCATCTTCGTCACTTTGAGTTATACTAAGTCTTTTTCTTGCAACTTTTTCTTTCTTCATGTGAAACTCATCTTCATCGTGCTTCACCACTTCAAGTCATCGTGCTCTGGCCTCAACATTTCTCCTGCAAAACAAGCAAGGAGAGGGGTATTAGAATACTTCATGATATAAACTTAACTCACTCACCTGATCCTCACGCTCCAACTTTCAAGCGTTCATCGCCAACTTTGCGTTCAAGTTCATGCCTTAGATAAACTTCATCTTTGAGAAATTCATTTCACCTGCTGGAACTCTAACAACCTTGATTTTATTCATCTCTGGCTCAAGAAAACTATCCTCACGAAGAATTTGAGCAAATTCACCTAGGCAATTCCTTTCAAATTCATCATCTGGAGAATTTTACCTTGAAAACACGTTTTCCTCATTTTGCCTTGGAAAATTTTCAAGTTTCCCTCAAGAAAATTTATCAACCTGGTGCCCACTTAAAATCTTCATCCGGAAGGCCGCAGCGAAGCATGGAAGGCTTTAAAATCAACTCCTCATCGATAATCTTCAATACCCAGAAGAAAATTTTCTTCGGAACGCTTCGAATCCATGGGTTCCCAACGAACGGGTTCATTTTATTTTTCTGAATTTTGAACCTTAGAAAATTATTTCCCTGTGAAATTTAAATTCATTCTTCACATCTGTGAGTATCCTGTGTTGCTCTGACTTGGAAAAATTTTATATCAAACCGTGCAGCTGGCTTTCACTGACTTCATCTTTGGCGGCCCATCTGTGCTTCAAGAAAAAAATTCCATCACCTCTCCAGACTTAAGCATTTTTCTAAGGGAGAAAATATTTTGTGCCTTAGAAAATTTTTAAATCATCTCTTGGGAAAAATTTTCCTTGGAAATTTTATATCCAGCTCGATCCACTTTGCCTGTGAAAATACCAACTTCACTTAGAAAATTTTATTCACAGAGATGCCTGGCACATTTTATTTTCTAGCCACCACTTCGCATTTCACTTCACACTTGAAAGGCAATATTCCAACGTCTTAGAGAAAATTTTAAAAAAAAATCATCTCATACATACTTCTTCACCACGCCTTAGAAAATTTTAACACCTCACATGTCTTAGGAAATTTTCTAACACCTCCTCACTTTCATCACCCCTGGCGCCTATAACACACTTGAGAGAAAATCACGCCACACACATTAGAATTGAAGAGGAAAAAGAAAATCACGTCTTGAAATATTTCTAACACCCTCCACTCTAGGCGCATATGAGGCTAGGAGAGGAAATTCAAAAATCACGCCTAGGCAACACATTTTGCTATATTCTCCAACACATCATCTTAGGCGCATTTGAGCTTGGTGGAGGATAACGCTCCAGACTTAGACATTTTTTTCGCTTTTTTGCCAGTTTCCACACACTGCTATTTATAGTAAGCTCTCTGAATTTTGCATCTCTGAAGCCCAGAATGACTTGAAATTTCAAACGTAGCGTCCTCATAACCTTGTTGCCCTGTCGTCACTGCCATTTTGAGCTGACCTGCTATTTATAGCATGCTTTCGGAGGTGGTTTACTAAAAATAGTAACCTCATGTTTCTGATAGCTCCATTGCTCGGATCAACTTGAAATTTTAATGAGGCGTTCCTCACCGCGTGACCTGTTGGCTGACACTGACGCATGCACCTGATTTACTATTTTTAGCTAGTTTCCAAATTGACTTACTATAAATAGTAAGTGCTCCGATCGACTTGAAATTTCACCAACAGATAGCCTGAAGAACACTGATCACGGTGGTTTACACCGGATTTTGAAAATTTTGACTTTTTATGCCTATTTTTAGGCTCCGAAGTTGGAAACCCTAATTCGCTTTGCATGCGTATCAAATGATCTCTGTTTGCCTTCGTTTCTGCGACATTGTGATCAGCTCGTGATTCTGAAATGCTGGGTGGCGGCTGCTGGGACACACCTGCTAAAAATAGCAAGTTCCTTACTGAGTGAGAATCTTCATTTGCATGTCATACCATCGCGAAGCTCTCGAAAAACCCATCAGGAATCACCTGACATGCAAAAGAAACCCCGACATGCAAACCCTAAAAATAGCCTCGGAAGGCTGAATTCTGAAAGTTGTCATCTCACTTTGCATGTTACATCGTTGCGAAGGTCTTGAAAAACCCAGAAGGAATATGCGACGTATGCAAAGAAAAACTGCATCTGCACCTGAAATTTGCTCCGGAAGCCGGACTGCTAAAAATAGTAAGTCGCTTTGTTTTCGCTCAAATTTGGCATGCAAGCCTGATATACTCTGAATGTGGTGTGACTGTCGAAATCTCAAAATGTTGACGAATTGCCTGTAATCTCACACTTACTAAAAATAGTAAGTACCTCGAATCTGATAAATTTTTGCTGAGAGCCTGCTGGAAGCATACCGACAAGAACGTTAAGCTCAAGTTTCAAGTTATTCACCTCGTTTGACTTCAAATTGGCTGGAAAGACTCAAACCCTAATTTCAGACTTGGCCAAATTCATGTTGAAGCTTGCAGACGGGAGCGTCCCCAGAAAGTAGACCATCAGAAAAGAGACAGACAGAGAGAGAGAGACCAAAAACCAAAGCCAAAATGACCAGAATGGAGCAAAAATTAGGGGTCCCCAACTTGAATGGGGCGATGTGTGAAAAAGGTCACAACAAAACCCTAATTCCATCATCTGGTGCCCTAAATAGATGGGCGCCCTTCTTCACCTGGGGTGCCCAAGTCTGGCAGTGTTAGAAACTTTTCAGCATTTTTCATTTTCTTCCTCGTCCTTTGTGCATGTTCATCATTTCGCCTTCTGTTGAATGCTTTGAACGTTGAATCTGACAGCTGGCAGCTGGCTAACCTCCATTGATGACCTCAGAGCTCCTAGTATGCTTCTAAAAAAGCGAAATAGACCCACTAGGGAAAAACTGATTATTTTAAGATTCTGACTGCACCAGCCTGATATAGACGTGTTTTAAACCAATCAAAATCAGTTTGGACCCTATTGGACCAACTTTCTATTTTTAGAAATTTCTATTTTTAAAAAGTTTTGCCAGTATCCATTTCCAAAGAAACCCAGAAAAATCCAGAAAATGTTACTAATTTTAGAAAATTTCTAAAAATAGCAGTTTTCCTAAAATTTAGGGATGAAAAACTGAGATATGGGTTTTTTAGGTTAAGCTGCTCTGAGCAGACCCAGATCGTTAGAATTTGAAATTTTCGCGTTTTAACCTCTCATGCAGGACATGCACACCCAAATTTTGACCCTTTTGACTGATTTAACAAGACTTTTACTCATTTCTTCAAAATGTCTAAGTGTAACAAAAATTTGTATTTTGGGGTCCAACATCGAGCTAGAGAGAGAATCCCTAACTTTGAGATCGAATGTGAGCCTGGACTTCACTCACCAATCCCATGAACATATAGACTAGTTTTTATCTCATTGCAAAGAACCACTGCATCTTGGTTGGCTTCGAGAAGAAGCCGAGATTGAGTGTCAACTTTCAGAGTCAACCTCCAAAGATGTTGGATAATATTGTTCAAATCATCAAGAATAGAAATCTTTGGGATTTTAAATTCAATCCCACCAATCAAAACTCTTCCAATTTGGTGACTTCACTCTCATCAGATCAACAGACAGTGACTCCTTTTTTCAGCTAAAGATCTTGGCAGACCTGCAAAAAAGCATAGATCTTGCAAAAATGACTATCTCTAAAGTGCGTATGGTGTGCTATGTGGGCGGCTTCCAGATCTGCGGTATTTCCTACGCTTGACTTAGGTGATCTGCATTTTTCCATAGACAATATAATTTGCAATCTTCTTTAATGTTAGGCTGGCGGCATCTCCTTATTCTCTACAACTTCAAACAAACCCTACGATGGATGGAAAATTGCCTTTGAATAGTGTGATCTGCAGCTTATTTAGGTTCCTTTTCGTGGCTTCAAGCTTACCTTAAACAACATCAAAGGCTGGGCAATTTCCTACAACCTCACATGTTTCAAACAGCCAGCGATCTTCCATACAAATACCACGATCTCCATAGTGGCATGACTTTCTAATGCAAATATTTAGCTGCATTCATGTTGGCTCTGATACCATATAAAAAATATGGGTAGAGTGATAGAAGCCAAAAAATTTATACACAAAATAATATTGCTTCTATATTCCACATACTCACATTCTCATTCAATACATATTTATAGGAGTATTATCTCCTAAATTATAGGAGAACTAGTATAACCTCCCATAACCACTCCTTTACTTAGACAAGTTCTAACAACTTTTAATACAATCCCATATAACCAAATACAATAATATTTTAATAAACCATACTAACAATAATATTAAGGAGGTGGATTAAGGCATATGATCCTCCATCATTGCATGAAGCTATGAAGAAGGCACAATGCATGGAGTGGGCAGCCCCTAAATTAAAATTTCAGTCCAAATCATTCCCACACAAAAAGGACAAAAAACATTTCACAAGAGACACCAATCAGCCAAAAAAATTAGTGATAAGACTTGATGGTGATACTTTAAATGACTTGAGAAAAAGAAATTTATGCTTTTCATGCAAGGAGCCTTGGAATCCTGGTCATAAGTGTGCAGCGAAGGGCAAAGTGAACACGATAGAATACTATTCAAAAGAGGAATCTTCATCAGAATAATCAGACCAGCAATCTGATTTAGAAAACAAGGAGGAAGAAGAGTCTTTTGAAGAGTTTGAAAAGGATGAGGCAAGAGATGGGAAGCTTGCCCAACTTTATAGTTTCCAAAAGAATGAGTCCCTACGTATCATAGGAGTGCTTAATGGACAACGATTGGTTGCATTGATAGATTTAGGTGCTACACATAATTTCATAGATGAGGGACTAGTAGCATGCAAGGGACTTCAAAGTCTCAGACACAAGAGGTAGATGGCTTTAGAGTGATGGTTGCATGTAATGTCCCCTTCTCAGCAGTGATCGTTTCTGTTGACCGTTGGCCTATTCCGGAGACCCGTAGGCTATGCGGATGGTGAAATTAGGGTTTCCTAGTTTTGAGGAGGTTGTTGCTTGGAGTTTGGATTTCTGACTGCGGATTCTTTCTGGGTTTTCAGAGAGCTTCGCAGTGGTGTGTTCAGTTTGGCATTCCGGGCAACTTCGCGAATTTACTATTTTTAGTAAATTCTATTTTTGGCAGTGGACAGTTGGATTCAGTTCAGTGGATCACTTCTTCAGTTGTTTCAGCTGGCACTTCAGTTCTTGGCCTTGGGCGCATTATTCTTGGTGAGATAAGTAATTTTCTTATAATATTATATTTTAATATTATATGACCCTTTTGTATAGCAAGCACAACTTAAGTTGTTTTAAAAGAGGGACTTTAAGGGTCTAGGCGCCATGGAGGAATAAGTTGTATTTTATAAAGTCAAATATTGAGCTTTTGAAAAAAGGACGCCTATATGAAGGTTTGACTTTATTTTAAAATGTGAAATAAGCAAAAGTGAAAAATGGACGCCATCTCTTGGAGGGAAAAGGAGAATTTGAAATTAGGGTTTTGGGCGCCCTCTGGAAGCTTCTAGATGTTTCTCTCTCGTCTATATATTCAGGCCTCAGCTCTTCATTTGGTATCTTTTGTCTACTACACCGTTATGCTGCTGGATTGTCTTCAGGCACTCGCTTCGAGGAAAGCATACCTCCTAGCATTGGCTCTTCTTCTTGCTTGAAAGATAGCAACTAGTTGAGAGGTTAGCATGTATTAGGAATTATATTGCATTTTCAGTTTAGTATATGCATTTGGAGTTCTAGTTTTGCATTTATGTTCATTTCTGGAAATTGCTGAATATCATATGGGAATGTAAGAATTGCTCGCAGCTTTTGAAATAAAATTATTCTGGTTCTGGGCATTAAAGAAATCTGTTTTCCTAAGCTAGGCGTCCATCTTTGCCAAGTTATAGATTTTATATTGCTCATTGGGATTTTTAAATGAAAATCGCCCTTGTAAGAGGGCCGTACCTTTCTGCAGTTGGCTTTGGGTTATGTGCAAAAAAAATGAAAGTCTTTTGGTGAGGTTTATGCATTCCATTTGGGGCGCCATCATTGTTAGAGTAATCTGCATTTGGTTTTAAGTCATTTGGGTGTGTATTGGGTAAGTTATGAGCATTCTAGTGAGTCCCTATGTTGCTGTTCTGAGTAATTTCTGTCATAATCAGTCAATATCAGACTTGAGAAAGTTAATAGCTGAGTGAGTAGTTGTTGTGAAAGGAGTTTGGAAGTATTGGAGAGGGTTCTTATATTGTTGCAGCATTGAAGGCCTCTAATCTTGTGATTCTGACAAGTTCTCTGATATATTGTAAGCTGAACAGTAGTACTGTCAGCAACTTTAATATTATTGCAAATTCAATGTTTGTATCTGCCCACTGAATAAGTGGAAGAGGCTGGCTTGCCGCCTATTTGCTTTATTTGCTTTGTAATTCCTTAAGTCTCCGCCATATGGTCGCCTCTTATCCATCACGGATTGAGTAGCACATACTTGGTGTTGAGCTCTTTTCACTATTGCAATAGATAGGGATCCTCTGACCGAATGCTCGTCGTTCACCGGCGCATCTCTGGTTAGAGTTCTTGTTCAGCATTTACTTTGAGATCCTCTGACCAATGCTCACACCTTGCCCGCATCGGGATCCTGGTGTACATTCTGGTTAGAGTTACTTTCCTGCATCGTTTTGGTTTATGCTAACCTTAACGGGTGCGTGTTGCATTGTAATCATTTGTGAAAAAATAAAAAAAAATTGGTCCGGTTCATTACATTGCAGACGGTTTTACTATCACTTGCACTAGGATGATCCCATAGTTGAGCATACAGCTAGGAAACTATGAAGTCAAGGATGACTTCTATGTGGTGAGTATTGGGGATATAGTGGCTATGATCACTTGGTGAGATTACTCTTAGTTTTCAAACCATGGAGCTGAAATTTAGATCAAAGGGTAAGAATGTGGTCTTGAGAGGTATGTCTAATTGAGGGCCACGGGTTGTGTCTTTCAAATGCATGGAGAGAATCTTTAGTCATAATTGGCTAGAGTGAGCAGCGGAGTGTATTATTATGCCTATAGTTACAAAAGAGGTGAAGAGATCATATCCTCCTGAGATTCAAGCTTTGCTATCCAAGAAAAGCAAGGTTTTTAGTAGCATTCCACTAGTAGGCCTCCTAATAGAGGTATTGAGCATGTGATTCAGTTAGAGGAGATGGCTAAACCAGTTATCACCACACCATATAGGCATCCTCAAAGGCACAAGGATGAAATAGAAAAAGCAATTAAGGAGCTTTTGGATATGGGGCACATTAGATAGAGTAAGAGTCCATTTGCTTCTTTTATTGTTTTGGTGAAGAAGAATGGAACCATGCACGTGTGTTTAGATTACAGGACATTGAATAAGAAGACTATTAAGAATAGGTACCTGTTGTGACCTTTTTCACACATCGCCCCATTGCAAATGGGGACCCCCTAATTTTGGCTTTGCTTTTCTGTCGTTTTGTTGTTGTCTCTCTTTTCTACTATCTATCTTTTCGGGATGTGCCCGCCGTTGAACCTTAATGTGAAATTTGGCCAAGTCTGAGAATTAGGGTTTGTACTTTCCCGATCAATTTGAGGTCAAGTGAGGTGAATAAATTGAAAATAAAGACTAACACTATTGTCAGTGTGCTTCCAGCAGGCTTTCACTAAAATTTCAACAGATTCCGGCTACTTACTATTTTTAGTAAGTGTGAAATTCAGAGCAGTTTCTCGACACTTTCGAAGTTTTAACAGTCACACTGCATCCAAAGCACATCAAGCTCATCACTGGCAAAATTTGAGCTGAAACGGACAACTTACTATTTTTAGCAGTTCAGCTTCCAGGGCAAATTTCAGGGCCTATATGCAGGATTTTTCTTTGCATGTCTGGAGATTCCTTCTGGGTTTTTCGAGACATTCGCGACAGTATAACATGCAAAATGAGATAACAACTTTCAGAGGTCAACCTTCAGAGGCTATTTTTAGGGTTTGCATGTCAGGGTTTTCTTTGCATGTCTGCATATTCCTTGTGGGTTTTTCGAGAGCTTCGCAATGATATGACATGCAAAGCAAGATAATCACTCCTTCAACAATTTGCTATTTTTAGCAGATGCATCCCGGCAACCGCTTCCTAGCACTTCAGAATCACGAGCTGATCGCAATGCAACAGAAACAAGGACAAACTGAGGTCATTTGATACGCATGCAAGACCAATTAGGGTTTCCAGCTTCGGGACCCAAAAGGAGGGGTAAAAAGTCAGAATTGTCGAAAACCGGTGTATACTACCGCGATTAGCATCTCTTAAGCTATCTGCTGGTAAAATTTGAAGGCAAACGGAGCACTTACTATTTATAGTAAGTCATTTTGGAAACTGGCTAAAAATAGAAAGTCAGCCGCATGCGCCAGTGTCAACAAGCAGGTCATGTGGTGAGGAGCACGTCATTCGAATTTCAAGTCAAACGGAGTTGTGGAAGTCTCAAAAGCAAGCAATCACTATAAATAGTAAGCCACCTCTAGAAACATGCTATAAATAGCAGGTCAGCGCAAGGCATCAGCAGGTACAGGTCAAGCAAGTGATGAAGATCCCATGGCGCGAATTTCAAGACGAACGGAGTTGCAGAGAATGAAAAATCAGACACTTACTATTTTTAGCAGGCTGGTACAGAGGAATCAGGGTTTCCTAAATTCAAGGGCAAGGAACGACAATCGCATAAATGCAGCATCCAACTGTGATCACCACATTTCAGGCATTCAGCACGTGAGATTTGAAGACATTTTGAGCAGTTACTATTTTTAGTAAGTTGCTAAAATGGCAGGGACGGACAGATATCAGGCATCAACAACACAAATGTATCCCGAGATTCAAAACAAAGCAAAATCCAGTGTTTTTGGAGCTTGAAACTAGCTTGAAGTGCAAAAATTGACAAATTTTCTAAAAATAGCAAATTTGGGTTAGCATGATCGTGTCACCCTAAATCTGGCAAAGGGCATGAAATTTGAGAAAACTAATAACTTTTCAAGTCCAGCATCCAAATACGCTTTAAAAGGGCTGAAGACAGATGAAAATGCTCCTAAGTTTGGAAAATTGGAAGCTCACAGGCCTAAATGTGCCCAAGCTTGAGAAGATATGGCACGAAATTTGTTCAAGACTACTAAACTGGAAGTAGATGACCCGAGATTCGCCCTAGCCTGAGGAGATGGAGGTGAAAATTTACTAAGTATTACAAATTTGAAGTACCACCTCCCAAGTGTGCCCCATCTGCTGGAGGAGTGAAAATTTAGTGAAGGCATTGAAAATGAAAGTATAGGGGGTGAAATGCGCCCTTGAACTTGAAGTTAGTGGAAAATCTTTTAAGTGTTACAAAATTGGAGGAGGATCTTCAAAATGCGCCCCAAGCTAAGTGGAGAGAATAAAATTCTTCTAAGTCGGGGAAAATTGAAGGAGGCATAGAGAAATGCGCCCTTGAGGTTGAAAATTAGTAAAACAGTTTCTAACTCCCCAAAATTCAAAGCATGACCTCTTAAATGCGCCCACCAAGTTAAGAGGATGATTAAAAGTTTCTAACTCTTGCAAACTTGAAGCCCACACATGAAAATACGCCCTAGAACTAGCTGGAAGATAAAAAAATCTCTAAGGCATGGAAACTCGAAGTGGACCCCCCTAAATGCGCCTTAAGAAGGACACTTGAAAATTTTCTAAACGTTGACAAAATGGAAGTAGGTCATGGGAAATGCACCCAAGAACTTGAATGAGGAGGTTGAAGTTGGAAAATTTATCTAATTCTGGAAATTGAAAGCTCACAGGCCTAAATGCGCCTTGCTTTGCCTGGAAAACTTGGATGAAAATATCTAAGTGGTTGAAACTGAATGTAGGTCCCTCCAAATGCGCCTTGAGGATGGAGGAGGTTGAAAAAGTTTGAGTGTGGTGAAATTGGAAGTTCACCCCACTATATGCGCCCAACAGGGAGATGACTTAGAAAATTTTCTAAGTGTGAAAAATTTGAAGTAGAGAGGTTCAAATGCGCCCTTCAAAAGGATCAGTTCAAAATTTCTCTAAGGCAAGATTAAAGTTAGAAGCAAGCACCTCCAAATGCACCTAGAAGAGGAAGAAAACTTGAAGATTCTTCTAAGTTTGATGAAATGGAAGCTTAGCCAGTCATATGCGCCTTTGACCAGAAATAGGTTGATGAAATTTAAAGAAGACTCCTCTATATGCGCCCATGCAAAGAGGAAGGGTCAAAGCAAGAGTTAAGGCGTTGAATACATGAAAGGGACAAGTGGCATTAAGACCCTTTTAAATCCGCCATATGAAGACAAGGGAGATTCCAAGGAGTTAGGAGTGGGTCCATTTTAGCATGTATGCACCCAAGGATGTTGGAAGAAGAATGTGCACCCATGCAAGAATAATGTTGATGGATTTTAAAAAAGAGTTAAGGCGTTGAAGATGTAAGATAATTTGAATGGGAAAATATGCTAGGCGTTGGGTTTTAAAGAAGATATTTATTCCTCATGAAAGGGTAAAATGCGCCTAAGACATTCAAAAGAAAAAATTTCTAAGTGAGTTGAAATCAAATTTTCCTCACAAGCAAGGTGATTGAAGATGAATAAAATTTTTTCCTGAGGCAAAATTTCAAAATGCTAAGTCACTTAAATTTTTCTAAGGCACAAAATGTTCTTCCTTAGAAAAATGCCTAAGTCTAATGGAGAGTAATCAAATTTTCTTAAGACGCAAACAAAATTGCCGGAGATGAAGTCAAATGATGTCAGCTGCAGAGGGTCAACGAGAAACTTCAAGTCAGAACAAGGAAATGCACCTGGAGTTGAAGAAATGGATTAAATTTTGTTGAAAATTAATTTTCTAAGGTTCAAAATTCAAAGAATTAAATGAACCCGTTTGTTGCATACCCATGAATTTGATGCGTTTTGAGAGAAATTTTCTTCTGGGTATTGAAGATTGTCGATGAGGAATGGATTTTAAAGTCTTCTACACTTTGTCGAGGCCTTCAAGGTGAATATTTTTGATGGGCACTGGGTTGATGAATTTCCTAAGGGAAATTTGAAAATTTTTCTAAGGCAAGGAATAAATGATGTTGTTGAAGATAAAATGCCTTGGCAGATGAATTTGAAAGTGATCGCCTAGATGGTTTTTGATAGAGTTCCTGATGAAACATTTTGCTCGAGCCAGAGTTGGATAAAATGTCAGCCGAAAAAGCGAAGAAGATGCAGTTGAAGCTAACACTTTTAAGAGATGATTTTAAGGAGATTAAGAATTTTGTCTAAGGCATCAGAATATGATGTACCGGTGTTATTTGCCTTAGCCTACAGATGTTGAAAAATCATGAAGAAGGTTGGCTAGAGAAATGTAATATCCAGAGATCACTCAGACCGTGGAGGTTCAAAGCATGAAAGTTAAGCGAGTAAGGTAAATTTATATGATAAAGTGTTCTGATGCTCTTCTTTTTTTATCTGTTTTGCAAGATGAATGTCAAGGCTGGAGCACAATAACTTGAAGCGATGAAGAAAATAATCCAAAACGACATTTCAACCTCGAGGGAAGAAAAGTTGCAAAAAATGGCTAAGTGTTGAGGCTTAGTAATAATGAAGAAATGTTTTCAAAACTCAAGATCGAGAAAAGAATGGAAGAACAACGTCAAGAAGAAGATCGAGAACAGTGTGAACGCGTCTACAAATGGGAATCTTCTAGAAGATGGTGGCCATTAATGGCTCATTTATTACCCCACTCCTCTTGGTGGCGGTTTTTAGGGTGAATCTTGTTTAGGGCTGAGGTGGCACGATCTAGGCCATCCAGTCAATTGTAATCTGAGCCGTCCGTTGGACTTGGCCATCTATAAAAGTGGGAGTCCCCCTTCATTTGTACATGAATGAGGCAGTAGAATTAGAGTAGAAGTTAGAATAGAGAGACAAATGAGAAGTAGCTTAGTATATATTGATAGAGTAGTTGAAGAAGGAAAGTTTTTCCTTAAAACTTTGTAAGAAATTGTTGTGAACACTCTCCCAATAAAAAAGAATTTTCATTGATGATGAATTTCGTCTTTTGTTGTGAGTAGCTAGCAAGGTTTCTTAGTCCTTCAGATTCAGTAGTGACTTAAAGTAGAATAAGTTTCATTTCATGCAAGCAGTAAATGATAGTAATTGTGGAATGTGGTCTTCAATTTGAGCAAAACTTTGTCTATCCATACCACTAGTGGGCTCGCTGATGGTGAGTTCGCCTTGCGTGGTCAACTGGAACATCGCGGACTTAACTTCGTTTGTGATTCACACATTGGTATCGTCTCGTTGTGACGGTGTCTTGAATTATCATCTGAACACCTTGAGCTACTCTCTGAGTGCACCGGTTCCGTGGAAGGCTGTCCAGTGAGGCAAAGCAGAGCCTGGTTGAAGCTTGTGAGAATTGATCGCCATGTCCCACGCCTTAGAGTAAATTAGAGCCTTCTTAACCCTGCACCATTTCAATTCAGTACTTTCTGATTAGAATAGGAAACAAGAACTTCATAGACAAATCTTTCGAGCATTTGAATTACTTTCTCTGCTGCCGAACAATTCTGTAAGTCCCCTTGAAATACCAGCAAATTACATCAAGCCAACTGAGCCTATTCCCACTAAAAGAACCTTGGAGTTGAACGCATGAACTTTCTTGCAATCTTAGCATGCTGGATACTTTGATCAAGAGAGAATAGAGTAGTCGTTGGCAACTTTATTCTGCGTTGGTGCGGTCACAAAAAACACATCAACAGTACCCCATTCCACGCATAGATGAGCTCATTGATGAGCTACATGGTGTAGTACATTTCTCTAAGATAGACTTGAGATCAGGATACCATCAGATTAGGATTAGAGAGGATGATATAGAAGAAACAACATTTAGATATCACTTTGGCCATTTTGAGTTCTTGGTTATGCCCTTTGGTTTGACCAATGCACCTGCTATTTATTGTGACCTTTTCACACATCACCCAATTCAAGATGGGGACCCCCTAAATTTTTCTCCATTCGGGTCTTTTGGCTTTGGTTTTGGTTGGTTTTGCGGTTGTCTCTCTTTTGTTCCGTTTGTCTTTCTGGGGATGTGTCTGTCTTTTGGCCTAAGTTGAAGTTTTGGCTAAGTCTGTGAAATTAGGGTTTTATCCTTTAAGGCTTAGTTTAGGGTTAATTTGAGTAAGCGAATTGAAATCTGAGCTTGGCACTGCGTTCAAGAAGCTCTAGGAAAGTTCCCATTAAATTTTCACTGAATTTTGACAAATTACTATTTTTAGTAAGTACTCAATTTGGGCCCTTTTTCTCGAGGTTTTTGAAATGCTGACTGCTACACTACGTTTAGAACACTTTGAGCTGCTTGCCTACAAATTTTGAGTGAAATCGGATAACTTGCTATTTTTAGTAAGGTCCCCTATTTGAGACTTTTTTGCTAGGGTTTTTGAGAAACGGGTTGTTACATTGGATTCAAGACCCTTCAAAGTGCTTGCACGCAAAATTTGAGCAAATTCTGACAATTTACTATTTTTAGCAGTCTTGGTTTTGGGAGCAGTTTTTAGGGTTTGCATGTATGATTTTTCAATGCATGTTAGGATAGTCTTTTTGGATTTTTCAAGAGCTTCGCAATGATATAACATGCAAGTCAAGTTGATGACTTACTATTTTTAGCAAGTACCCGTATGTAGACCAATTTTTTGGGTTTTTTGAGATCTCCTGGGCAGTATGACATGCAAACACATCCGATAGTCAGTTGGTCACTTTTCAGGCACTTACTATTTTTAGCAGGTTCACTCCAGCAACCCCCAGATCTTCAGTTTCATGAGCAGAGCAGTCCAGAACAGAAATGGAGTCAAACGGAGGTCAGTTGAGGCACATGCAAGTCAAATTAGGATTTCCAGCTTTGATACCTAAAATGAGGGGGAAAACTCAAGAAAAATGAAAAACTGATGTATCCCATCATGATCAACATCTTTCAAGTAGTCTACTAGTAAAATTTGAGCACAATCCGCATACTTACTATTTATAGTAAGTCACCTCCAGAACAGAGCTAAAAATAGCAGGTCATCACGAAAGGCTAGTGTGAACAGGACAGTTAGGTCATGAGGATCACGTTGGAAAAATTTCAAGTCATGAGGAGTTGCAGAAGTTCGAGAATCAAGCAGTTACTAAAAATAGAAAGTGAGGGCTAGCAGGTTGAAAGTTTTTCTAAGTGTTCAAATAGGCATGAGAGCACATAAGTCGTTGAAAAATGGCAGGGCACCACTTCAAATGTGCCCAGCCTCAGCAAGACCCCATATGCACCCAAGTTGAGTCAATTGATGTTAAAATTTCTAAGTCTGAGGAACAATGGAAGAACACCACCATAGATGCGCCCTCAACTGGAAGCTTGACCCTTGAAATACGCCCAAGCAAGGAGTGAAGGAGAAAAGTTTCTAAGGCAAAGGAAAACTGGAAGCCTACCCCCTCAAATGCACCCAACATGAAGACCTAGTAGATGCGCCCTCAAACTGGAAGCTCCCCCCTTGAAATGCACCCTTGCCATCAAGGAAGAAGTTTGAAATTTTTCTAAGTATTGAACATGAAGCAAGAGGGGCCAAATGTGGCCAAGGAGATAGCAGGAAATTGTCTAAGTCAAAATCAAAGTGACACCCTTCAAATGCGCCCTTGAGGAGAAGAAGCTTGATAAAAGTTTCTAAGGCTGGAAATTTGAACACTAGGTGGTAAAATGCGCCCTAGGAGAGTCAAGGTGGCATGAAAATTGTTTAAGGCATTGAAAGTAGAACTACAACCTCCTAAATGCGCCCTCATCACAAGATCCATAAAATGCGCTCGGCAAGACTTGAGATAAGAAGTTTTTCCTAAGGCATTAGACTCAAAGCCATGAGGGTGAAATGAGCCCAAGCTCCAAGTGGAGGTGAGAATTTTCTAAGGCATAGAAAATCAAAGTAACACCCCTCAAATGCGCCCTCAAGCAAGGAACATGAGGTGAGGAAAAAAATTCTAAGTCACAAACTGGCAAGAGACCCCTTGAAATGCGCCCAAGTTGAAAAGAGTAGCAAGAAATTTTCAAAGTGATGAGAAGTTGCCTGACCACCCCTCAAATGCGCCCAAGCTCCAAGAAATTCAGTTAAAATTTCTCTAAGTGATGGAAAATTGGAAGGACCACCCCCTATACGCCCAAGGTAGTAGGGTAGCATCAAAAAAATTATAAGGCATTGAGAAATGGCACTACCATCCCCTGAATGCGCCCATCTTGTGAAGGTGGCATAAAAACTTTCTAAGGCAGTGAAAAATTGCTTGACCCCCTTCAATATGTGCCCACCATGGAGTAAGATATGGAAAATTTTCTAAGGCAAGTTAAAATGGAAGCTTGACCCCTCATATGCACCGTAGAAGAGGAGGGAGCTTGAAAGTTTCTAAGTGTTGAAAATAAATGGAAGTAGACCCCCTAGAATGCACCCAAGGTGGCAGAGTGGCTGAAATTTTTTCTAAGGCATTGGAAATCAAACCTCAAGGGGTAGAATGCGCCCAAGGAAGAGGTTGGAGAAAGAAAATAATCTAAGGCGTTGAAAATGGCATGAGCCCACCCTAAATGCGCCCTAAGAAGAGTAAGTGGTGTGAAAAATTCTAAGGCAAGGAAAAGGTAAGAAGCCCCCCTAAAATGCGCCCAACAATCAAGTGGAGATGAGAAAATTTTTCTAAGGCATAAACATGAAAGCACTAGGGGCAAAATGCGCCCACAAGGTTGATGAAATTTCCCAAGGCATGAAATGTGGAGAAGACCCTATGAAATGCGCCTAACAAGGAGTCATCAAATGCGCCCACCATGAATGAAAAGGAGGCTTGGAAAAATTTCTAAGGCATAAACTCAAAGTACAAGGGCCTAGATGCGCCCTAAGAGGAAGGAGTTAAATAAAAAATTTCTAAGAGAAATGAAAGTGGATCCCTCTAAATGCACCCAAGGGGGCAATACATGAGAAATTTCTAAGGCATTGAAGGCGTGAAGTGTGAAGCCACCCTCTCAAAGGCGCCCAAGCTCCAAGAGGCAGAAAAATTCTAAGACAAGAGTTGAAGATGATAACACCAAGGGCAATATGCACCCAAGGAGGAGTGAGGTGACATGAAAATTTTCTAAGGCGTGGAAATTCTCCAAGACACCTCAAATGCGCCCATGATGAAAGGATATGAAGACGGCAAAATTTGCTAGAGGAAAATGATGAATTCTATCAGATCCAGAGATCAATCAGACCTTGGAAGTCAGAACATGGAGATTAGGTAAGTGAAGTGAATTTGTACTATAAGTGTTTTGATGCTCTTCTTTTTGTTTTTTTTGTAGGATGAACACCGGGACCAAAGCATGATGACTTGGGGTGAGGGAGCAAGTACTCCGGGACAACATTACAACCTAAGAAGGAGAAAAGTTACATGTTAGAAACTCCTCCATGATGTCTCATTTGCGCCCAAACCATGAAGAGGAGATGTTGGAAGAAATAGCTAAGTGTTGGAATTTCTCCACGATGATCCAATATGCGCCCAACTCAGGGAGGCAAGTGGCAAGTAAGAAATGGTCAAATCCAAGACAAGAAAATCCTTCAAGATCAGGATGGAGGAAAAGATGAAGGCCGTAACGTTAAAGATCATCCTCAGGCACTAAAAGGTCCTCAAGGCTAAGGAGGAGGAATGAAAAAAAAGCTTCAATGTTAAAAAGTGACAGCGGAATGGACTAAAGAACAAAGTAGAGGAATTTTTCTTAAGTGTGAAGTCCTTCAATGACCCAAAAAATGTTCTCCAACATACTTTGCACAACTCGAGATGCAATAGCAGCAAGGGGAAAATCATCATCAAACAAGAGAAAGAGGTAGCCATCTTGGAGTTTAGATTGAGAATGTGCCTGCCATGTCAGTTCAAGAAGTAGAAGCTATGTTGGCCAAATTCATTGAATGTGCAGTCAAAGAGAAGAACAATGAGAATGCGTTTCTGGATGAGAATCTTCTTGAGGATAGTGGGCATTAAATGCTCATAGTGCTCAAGGGGAGAAAGTGGACATTTTGTGCTCATTTATTACCCCACACCTCCGCTTTATGGCAATTTTTAGGGAATATCTTGATTAGGGCATATGTGGCTCAATCTGAGCCCTTCATTGTAATTTAATCTGAGTCGTCCACTAGATTTGGCCATCTATAAACGGGGCATCCCCCTCATTTGTAATATATAGATTAGAGATTAGATCATTAGATAGCTAGGAGATAAAGCATAGAGAGACAAATAGCATAAATTGATAGCATAGCTTAGATTGAAGAGGAAGGAAAGTTTTCAAGTTGAATGCTTTGTAAGAGATTGTTGTGAACACTCCTGTAATGTCCCCGTTTTCGGCATGATCATAGTTGACAGTGTGTTAGCCCTTTATTGGACCCTTGTGGGCTAGGCAGTTTGGATAGAGGGTCAGTGATGCATTCTGGAGAGTTTGATTGTTCTTGTTTTCAGTGGACAGTGATTGGATCACAACGAGCGTTGGCATTCCAGGAGTTCACAGCTTCTGACGGCACAGGATTATCCTGAGTTTTGAGCGTATTATGGAATTTTAAGTGATTAAGTTAATTATTTAACTTAAACGCCTTTTTATTAAAGTCACATTGACTTTAATAATATTTTATATCACTTAAAATGTTCAAAAAAAAGGGATTTAATATTTTAATGGCTTAAAATATTAAAAAGTGCGCCAAGTATTTAATTCATGAACTATTGAGATGAATTAAATATTATTTAAAAGATTTTAAAACCTAAAAGTGGCGTATCTTTCTTGAAATGCGTGCCTTTGCATAAAAGGGCATTTCTGGCAATAGAAACTCATACTTCTTGACTATTTCGATTTGCCTTGTGCCATTTCCTGTGCATTCTCCTATGATCAGGGTTTGAACAAACTGCCATTGAAGAACGATACCTCTTCAGTGTGAGCACTCTTGAGATTGTGAAAGATCAATCGAATCAATGCATGTTGAGAGCTTCACCCAGAGGTTCTACAGATTCAGACAGAGTATTATTATTTGGGTTTTCAGTTCAGAAGAGGGTTTCTTCATCTTGAGGCGTCCTCTCCAGCAACTCTTCAGCTTCATCTTTGTTTCTTCAGTAGTTGACTTGGGCCATACTTTTGCCTTGGTTTTTGTGCTTCTCTGGAAAAGGCGTGTGAAGGGAATTAGTGAAACGCCTTCTTCTTTGCTCATTTTTGTGCTTCAACATTGGCGTCTACCCCTACCAGAGCATTGTACCTCATTCTGGAGTGGGAGAAGTCAGATCTGGAGATGTGGCGTGCCTATTTGCTTATTCTCACCATTTCCGGCTATCAAATGAGCAATTTCTTTAATTAAATAATCTGGAGATATTCTGGTATGTGTATTACTTGCAATCTATTTGTCACAGTAAAATAATGCCATCTACACTTTCATTCTGAAGCAAATAGTGTAAATTTACATTTTATGAGCATTTATGATGTGCGCCCCTTCTCTTCTGTCTATCAAAAATTCTCTAAAAAACTAAATAACACCTAAAGACTAAAGAAAAAATTGGGGTTTTAAGTTGAGAGCCAGCAGGGCTCATCACAGTGGTATCAGAGCTCTGATTCTGCCAGCTTGTGGGGTTAGAGAAATTTATGAAGTCTCACAAAGAGGGTTTTGGCAAGTTCTATTCCAGAGGGGGTCCTAGAAATCAGAGAGGTGATCAAAATCCTTTCCCACCATTTCCGTTTGAAGAACAGGAGGAGGAAAGACTTGGATAATATGGCGAACAGGGCAGGAGAAAGTTCTCACAGGAATCCTTGGGATGATGAGGACAGAGAAGCTAAAGACGTGCTCAGAGGTATGGTTGCAGGCCAAGAACAAGTGGCGACTATTCTTCAACAACTCAGCACGAATGTCCAAAATTTGACCATTAATAGAACTCAGAATCTGGATCTAGATCGTGAAGGCAGTATTCACAGAGAGCCTCAGAGAATCATAGCTCCAGCACGCACCTTTGAGAGAGCTACATGTCCTACTTTTACCAGAGATGATGCTGAGGAAGTGGACAAAGTTGAACAGGGTGGTGAGATAAATTTTACAGATAACATTATGGTTATGCATGTTGAGTGGGATGCATTGCCACCAAGAGTTAAGGAGCACCTTAACTTCGACAGATTCATAAGCCAAAAGAGAGAACACACCAGAAGCAGGAATGACAGGAGGCCTAGACACAAGCAGAATGATCTCAAACAGGCTACCAACAAACTAACCTTAGTTCACTATGATGGCAGTGGTAGAGTTACAGCACGTGCCTGGGTGAGTAAGTTGGATACATTCCTGACACTACGTCCTATGCTAGAAGAAGATGCTATACGATTTTCCACTCTCCACCTTGATGGCGTAGCACATGACTGGTGGATTCATGGCATGGCTACACTACACCATGATAGGATTACCTCGTACCAGGAGTTTACTGATAGACTGGTAGAGAGGTTTGATAGATGTGATCCTGAGCTATTCTTCAGAGACCTTGCTCAGTTGAAGCAGTTGGGTAGCTTGGAGTCTTATATTGGTGAGTTCCAGAAGCTCGCGGTTATGGTTACCGGAATCTCAGAGAGGAGACTTGTCATTCTATTTGTAGAAGGTCTCCATGAGCCAATGAAAGGTTGGATCAAGGCATTTGATCCACCTACCTTGCACGAAGCTATGAGAAAGGCTCGTAGCATGGAACTTACAGCTTCACGTGGTAAGCTCACTTCAAATGCAGAAGCATCTTCATCCTATAGTGATAGCAAATCAGAACCTAAGGAATCAGAAAAGATTGATGAAAAGAGGAAGTTTGCAGCTCCTTTGGACCGAGAGACAATAAATGATTTGCGTAGGAGGAAGCTATGTTTCTATTGCAAAGCTCCTTATGACCAAAACCACAATTGTCCTCTTAAGCCTAAGGGTTCAAATAGACAAATGGAGTGGTTTTATGAGGGTGATGACATTGCTGATTTAATAGACCAGCAAGCTGGTTTTCAGGATGGGAGTATGCGATCTATCATTCTCGTCAACGAAAAAGGTGAGAAGATAGAACCGAAGATTCTAGAGGAGCATGAGATGTTTTAGGAGGATTATCATTTTGATTCTAGTCCCATGGGATCAGAGGGGTTTGATTGGGATCAGTACAGTTATGAGGCTCAGTTAGTACAAAATCCTCTTTATGAGATGGATGCTACATTGTCTTGTGATAATCCGCTCTTTGAGGTGGATGTTGATTCTACTCTTGACCCTGATTTAGGCAAGAGCGTTGATCATAGTATTGGAGATTCCGTCAGTGCATCGAGATTACAGACAGAGCTCGTAGAGGAGATTTCCAGTGTGTACATGGTTAGAAGTCTACACAGTTTCACTTTCAGTCATCATGTACATGACCTGTTTCAGATGCACAATTTTGGTATGCACGTGTTAGATATGTTGGATGATAGCATATCTCGTGGGGTTTTAGGGAGCAAGTGTTGTCAGCAGTTTGACTTGCTTTCTTATGAGTTCTCTCCTGTGACAGATGGTATTGAGATTGACAGGGTACAACATGATGATCCAGTTGATCAGATTTGGGAGTTACAAGAGACAGTTGATGACAGGAGGGACATTTTACGACACTATCCTTGGGATCCTGGTGGAGTGGTTGATTCTTTGTTGTTGAGATTGCTTGCAGACAAGCAATTTCAGGGAGGGCGGACTGTAATGTCCCCGTTTTCGGCACGATCATAATTGACAGTGTGTTAGCCCTTTATTGGACCCTTGTGGGCTAGGCAGTTTGGATAGAGGGTCAGTGATGCATTCTGGAGAGTTTGATTGTTCTTGTTTTCAGTGGACAGTGATTGGATCACAACGAGCGTTGGCATTCCAGGAGTTCACAGCTTCTGACGGCACGGGATTATCCTGAGTTTTGAGCGTATTATGGAATTTTAAGTGATTAAGTTAATTATTTAACTTAAACGCCTTTTTATTAAAGTCACATTGACTTTAATAATATTTTATATCACTTAAAATGTTCAAAAAAAAGGGATTTAATATTTTAATGGCTTAAAATATTAAAAAGTGCGCCAAGTATTTAATTCATGAACTATTGAGATGAATTAAATATTATTTAAAAGATTTTAAAACCTAAAAGTGGCGTATCTTTCTTGAAATGCGTGCCTTTGCATAAAAGGGCATTTCTGGCAATAGAAACTCATACTTCTTGACTATTTCGATTTGCCTTGTGCCATTTCCTGTGCATTCTCCTATGATCAGGGTTTGAACAAACTGCCATTGAAGAACGATGCCTCTTCAGTGTGAGCACTCTTGAGATTGTGAAAGATCAATCGAATCAATGCATGTTGAGAGCTTCACCCAGAGATTCTACAGATTCAGACAGAGTATTATTATTTGGGTTTTCAGTTCAGAAGAGGGTTTCTTCATCTTGAGGCGTCCTCTCCAGCAACTCTTCAGCTTCATCTTTGTTTCTTCAGTAGTTGACTTGGGCCATACTTTTGCCTTGGTTTTTGTGCTTCTCTGGAAAAGGCGTGTGAAGGGAATTAGTGAAACGCCTTCTTCTTTGCTCATTTTTGTGCTTCAACATTGGCGTCTACCCCTACCAGAGCATTGTACCTCATTCTGGAGTGGGAGAAGTCAGATCTGGAGATGTGGCGTGCCTATTTGCTTATTCTCGCCATTTCCGGCTGTCAAATGAGCAATTTCTTTAATTAAATAATCTGGAGATATTCTGGTATGTGTATTACTTGCAATCTATTTGTCACAGTAAAATAATGCCATCTACACTTTCATTCTGAAGCAAATAGTGTAAATTTACATTTTATGAGCATTTATGATGTGCACCCCTTCTCTTCTGTCTATCAAAAATTCTCTAAAAAACTAAATAACACCTAAAGACTAAAGAAAAAATTGGGGTTTTAAGTTGAGAGCCAGCAGGGCTCATCACAACTCCTATTATAAAAAGAGTTATCATTGCTTGTGGTTTCATCTTTTATTGTGGGTAGTTAGCAAGATTTCTTCGTCCTTCCAATTCACTTAGAATCTTAAAGTAGAGCTTAGAGTAAAATAGATTTTATTTCATGCAAGTAGATGGTAGTTGTGGAATGTGGTGTTTAATTTGAGCAAAGCTTCGCTAATCCATACCACTAGCGGGCTCGCTGATGATGGGTTCGCCTTGCGTGGTCAACTGGAATATTGTGGACTTAACTTCGATTACGGCTTATATGTTGGTATGCGTCGTTGTGATGGTATCTGCATGTTGAATCATGATTTGAACATCTCTAGTTACCTTCTTTGAAGATTGCACCGGTTTTGTGGAAGCTGTCCGAAGTGAGGCGAAGCAGCGTTTGGTTGAAGTTTGCAAGAGTTGATCTTCACATCCCCCGTTTAGAGTAGATCATAGCATTTCTAATCCCTACAACCATTCAATTCAATACTTTCCAGTTAGTTTAGGAAACTTGAACTTCAACGAGAAATCTTCCGAATCTTTAAAAACCGCTTTCTCTTTGAGCTTCAATTGAACAATTATGTAAGTCCCCCTTGAGATACTAGCATATCACATCGAGCCAACTGAGACTACGTCCACTGCATAAAGGAACCTTGGAGTTGAATGCATGAAATTTCTTGCAATCTTAGCATGCAGGAGATTTTGTTCAAGAGAGGATAGAGTAGCCGTTGGGAAACTTTATTCTGTGTTGGTGCGGTCATAAAACACCCATCAACACTACCTTCCAGTCATGCATGAACAGGATACTCAGCAAACAATTACACAAGTTTGTTTTGGTCTTCTTTGATGATATTCTCATTTTCAGCAGGTCATGGGAAGAACACTTAAGGCATTTAGATGAGGTGTTGGGTATCCTTGAGGGTGAATATTTGTATGCTAAGGAGTCCAAGTGTGAGTTTGGTATGAAAAAATTATTATATCTTGGCCACATAATCAGCTCCAAGGGAGTTAGTGTTGATCTTGAAAAGATCAAAGCTATTCTTGATTGGTCTCCACCCACTACTCTTACATAGCTGAAGGGATTCTTTGGGTTATGTGGTTTCTAGAGGTTTGTCAAAGGATTTTCTCAGTTGGCTGCCCCACTTACAGATTTGACCAAGAAAGGAGCTTTTGTTTGGTCTGAAACAATGCAACAATATTTTGATCACTTCAAGCAATTGATGAGCACATCCTATTTTAGCTATTCTGAATTCTACTAAGCCTTTTGAGCTTGAGTGTGATACATCAGGTGAAGGTATAGAAGCTGTCCTCATACAAAAAAAAATCCCAATTGCATTTGAGAGTAGGAAGTTGAGAGGAGGTGAAAGGGATACTCCATCTATGACAAGGAGATGTTGACAACAATGCATGCTTTAGCCAAATTTAGACGATACCTTGTTGGAGGGAGGTTTGTTGTTAAGACTGGTCATAATAGTCTTAAATGCTTCCTAAATCAGAAAGATCTTAATGAGAGGCTATAAAGACCCTTACCCAAGATAGAAAATTTTTCATAATTATCCCCAGTTTGACAATGCAAGCATTTTGTCAAATAGTTTACTTGCTTTCTGTTTTTAGTTGCTTTCAAATGGTATTTAAATAGAAATTGCATACACTAAACTCATCATATGAACTAATACACCACTTCCAATGGTTTAGCATTTACATTTAACCATTGCATCATAAAGGTAGATGGAAATCACATCAGCACAATATTACTGAACAACTAATTTTCATGTTCCAAGTTGACACCATTAATTGCACATATCTGATATTCAAATTACAATATGGAGCATTAAATGCAAGAAGTTCTAAATATATAAAAGCACCTTATGAGTTGCAACAACTAGCATTAGAAAATATCAGATTATTGAAAGTTGGCGCTAGTATTAGTAGACTGAACCCCTCATAGAACTCCACACACCCTTGGTGATGGATCACGACAGGTAGGGAAGGGCAGTGGTAGAGTTTTAAAGGCCCACAATCTCCTTATTTTTCCTCACGCTCAGTCTCAATTTCCACAACGCACACATAAAATGCCAATGATCCTTCCACTAGCAAATGATGAATGATGAACTGATAAGACTGCCACGATTTTTCCCTAGATTAAGCTGCCCAACTCAGCATGATTATCCCAATGTCATCGATCAGCAAAATGAAGTGGAATGTTGCAATATATCATAAACTCCTTTGTAAATTAAAGCACCTCCCTTGACACAAATCGACCAGCAAATGAGGAGCGTTTGAAAATGATCAAAATCAGATATACCAACATCTCTGCAAATTTTTCTTTGAAGGAGACTCACAAATTTGAAACAATCTGAACTCCACAAGCTAGGGTGGATAGTTTCAACACTGAACCCTGTAAACCTCAAGCTCCCTAAGCTTCACAAATAGCCATGAAGAAATAATAAATTTCGATAATGAAAAGAGCCTCCAAAATGAATTATTATATCTTCCCGTGAATGCTACTCCAAAATACCTTTTCCCTCACAAATATTAAAATTAAATATTTGGACTTTTGACTTTAGGAGGGAAATACAATAAAGTGACTTTATAATATTATAAGTCCCACTTAAGTCACGTTAAAATAATATTAATTAATTAATACTATTTGTACTATTTACTTGAGAAGAATAATATTAAATAATCAATAATTAACTCCCTTATTTTTATTTAATGGTTTACAAGAATTAAATAATCCATTAAATCATTCAAACTATCAATTGGAAGGGAACATTATAGTCCCCCCTTCCCAAAATCGCTTGCCTACAAGCAATTTCAGATTAGGGTGCTGAAGGATCTACTCACTCTCCCACGTGGCATCTTCCCTTGGTAGATCCTTCCATCTAACAAGATACTTGATTGTTTTGCTTCTCAACTTCCTCTCACAATCATCCAAAATCTCATCCAGAATCAAGATCAACTTGCCCTCTTCATCAAGGGGTGGAAACTCTGCTGAAACTATAACCTGTAGTGTCCCTCCGGTTTGGCCGTCTTTGGTTTCTGAGTAAGTTTGTTTTTTTGATGTATTTAGTAGTTTTGTTTAAAATAGTTAATTAAATTGAGAATTATTTTGCTATGGTGAATTTGAGTACCATTAGAAAATAAACTGTGTGAGACCACTCCACCATGTCCACATAAGATGATTGATGATGTGTAAATTTATACCATATTTAGAACATAGTTAGTCGCTTATCGGGGTCAGGGATTGTCGGGTTATTGATTATAAACTTGTTTGAATGATCTTTATTTGGGTATAGAATGCATACTTACCCTATCATTACGGATTGATTTTAGGAATCCATAATAATTTACTCATATTCTATGTATTAAGAAATTGCGAATAAATATGTTTTAGATGATTAATTGTCTTTTAATTGATTCTAATTTGTCTTGATAATATAGTTGATTTCTATAGCTAAGAATTTTAATTCTACAATATTAATACATGTTCTAATTAAAATAATAAAATAAAATAAAAATAATAACAATACAATTGTTTGATTTTAGAAGTGAATAGATTATATTAAAAGAGAATTTGAATACTTACCTTTATAATTATTAAATGAGGATTATATTAAATCCATGTGATTATTGTACGATTTAAAATGTGTCAACAATAATTGGTGGAGAATAATTTGGGATAAAAAATTGAATTAAGTAAATTAGAGTAAATTAAATACCATATTTAATAAAAGATTTGATTTAGATTTTGGTTGTGTTGTGACCTTTTTTCACACATCGCCCCATTCAAAATGGGGACCCCCTAAATTTTTGCTCCATTCCGGTCTTTTGGCTTTGGTCTTTGTTTTTCTCTCTCGTTCTACTTCTTTCCCGCTATCTGCTTTCCGGGGACGCTCCCATTTGCGAGCTTGATCGAAGATTCGACCAAGTACTGAAATTAGGGTTTCACATCTTTAGGTCACTTTGAGGTCAAATTGAGTTGGTTGGTCAGCTTTTGAGCCTAGCAGTGCTATTACCATGCTTTCAGCAAGTAACCCCTAAATTTTCACTGAGTTCTGCCAACTTTCTATTTTTAGTAAGTGTCAGTTTAGGGTTGATTTTTCTCGAGATTCTCACATTTTGGCAACTCCATTGCATTCTGAACACTTCAAGTTCATTTCTGATAAAGTTTGAGCCAAAACGGGTGACTTGCTATTTTTAGCATTCCAGCTTCCAGAGCAGATTTCAAGGTCTACATGTTACATTTTATGATGCATGTCCGAAGATTCTTTCTGGGTTTTTTGAGACCTTCGCAGTGATATGACATGCAAAGCAGGATGACAACTTTCAGCGCTCGACCTTCGGAGGCCGATATTAGGGTTTGCATACAGACTTTTTCAGCGCATGTCGGCATATTCTTTCTGGGTTTTCAAAGAGCTTCGCGATGATGTAACATGCAAGTGTAACCGATCACTTTTCAAGAACTTACTATTTTTAGCCAGTGCTTGCATGTTGGAGATTTTTCTGGGTTTTGGGTTTTTCGAGGTTTTCCGGGCAGTATGAAATGCAAAACCATCTAGCGGCCTGACAATCACTTTTTCGGCCACTTTTTGTTTTTAGCAGGTACCACTTGGACCGCTGTTCAGCACTTCAAAACTGCGAACTGATCATCATGCAACTGAAACAAGGTCAAACAGAGCTCATCTGAGGAAAATGCATAAAATTAGGGTTTTGAGCTTGAGAGCTAAAAATGAGGAGTCCGACGTCAAAATCTCCAAAACTGAAGTATCCATCATGGTCAGCATCTTTCAAGAAGTCTGCTGGCAAAATTTGAAGGCAGTCGGAGAACTTGCTATTTTTAGTAAAGTGTTCCAGGCACAGGCTATAAATAGAAAGTTGATCCCGGGCGTCAGCGCAGACAGGCAAATTCACCAACAAGGAGCGCACTGTCCAAATTTCAAATCAAACGGGGCTAAGGAAGTCTCAGAAACTAGCACTTACTATAAATAGTAAGTCACTTCAGAAGCGACTATAATTGGCAGGTCAGCATCAAATCTCAGCAGGTACAAGTCAAACGTGTGATGAACGATCCTTGGCGCAAATTTCAAAGCTAACAGAGTTACAGAGAATGAGAAATCAGATAATTGCTATTTTTAGCAAGCCAAGACTAAAATTAGGGTTTCCTAAAACCAAGGGCATAACACAACAATCAAGCAAAAACAGCATCCAGTTACGATCACCAGGCATCAGGCATTCAACATATGAAATTTGAGCACTTTTTGAGCAGTTTCTATTTTTAGCAAGTTGCTAAAAATAGCAGGTGCAAACAGGGATCAAGCATCGACAACACAAATCAATTGAAATTCAGAGCAGGGTAGAAATCAGGCTTTCCAAGGTCAAAATTCAGTTGACGGCGCAAAATTCAGAGAACTTTCTAAAAATAGAAACTCAGGGCGAATTAGGGTTGACAGAGGAAAATCAACTTAAATCTAGCAGAGAGGCAGAAAATTGACTAAGTCTGGTAAATTGGAATTGGCATGGGTCAAAGGCGCCCTTGGGCTTAAAATTTCACTAAGTGATAGAATTGAAAGTTACACATGTAATTTGCGCCCTCAATTGAAAGGGGAGACTGGAAAATGCGCCCAAGGGTCTTGAAAAATGCTAAGGCGTCAAAATTTGAAACACCACATGTCAAATGCGCCCTTGGTGTTGGAGTGAGAGGTTTCGCCTAAGTCATGAAATTAAAAGCACGACCCTTGATTTGCGCCCCAGATTACTTCAAGATTTTTCTAAAATGTCAAAAATGGAGGCTCATGGGTCTAGATGCGCCCCTCTTTAAGGACTTAGGAATTTTGCCTAAGTGTCGAAATTGGATGTTGGGGGTCCCATTTGCGCCTGGCAATATGAAGGATAATGGCTCAAAATTTCTCTAAGGCATGTAAAGTGAAAATTGACCCTTCTAAATGCGCCCAGCTCAAGGAGGAGACGGGAAAATATTCTAAGTCTGGGAAAATGAAAGTAAAGGGGTCTAAATGCACCCATGACAAGATTGAAAGCTGCAAGGCTTAAATGCGCCCCCCTTCTCAACTTGGGAAGATTTTCTAAGTGTTCAAAAATGAAACCTTGGCCTTGCAAATGCACCTCAGGCATTAATTGAAAGCTCCATGTGTAGAATGCGCCATCAATTGGATGTTGACCCATTAAAATGCGCCCCTCATCAAAGATGCTGAAAGTGAAATTTCCCTAAGTGTCAAAAATAAAAGTTGCAAGGCTAAAATGCGCCCTTGATGTTGGATAACAAATTTGGCTAAAGCGTGGGAATTGGAACTGAAAGTAGGCTATGCTAAATGCGCCCCAAACTGAATGCTTCCCAGGACAAATGCGCCCAAAGTGAACTTAGAAATTACTAAGTGTCAAAGTGAATGTTGACCCTCTCATATGCGCCCATGATAAATTGGAAGCTTGATAGGTGATTTGCGCCCAAGTAATGAAACTAAGAGTGGACCCTATGATTTACGCCTAAGGAATGGGAACTCAAAGTTTACTCATCCAAATGTGCCCAGGACCTTGAAAAATGCTGAGGCGTAGAAAATGAAAGAACACCATACCATATGCGCCTAAGTCAAGAATGGAAGCACCACATCTCATACGCGCCCAGCCAAGATAAAGCAATCAAAAGGTTTTCTAAGGCATTGAAAGTCAGAGCTTCAGCACTCATATGCGCCCAAGTAAGAAGAGAATAATATGTGGGCTAGGAAATTTTCTAAAGTAAAGAAATGAAAGCATATAGTGCCAAATGCGCCCAGCTTATGGAGTGGAATTGGTAAATTTTCTAAGGCAACAAAGTAGAAGCTCCCTACCTCATTTGCGCCCAGGGAGAGAGGAAGAGGGCCCATGTGTGCCTAACTCAAGGGTTGAGATTGGATAGATTCTAAGGCGTGTAATTCAAAACTGAAAGTTACTACTCTCAAATGCGCCTTGATGAGAAAGAGGGGGTTTTGAAAAATATTTCCAAGACAGGCAAACTGAAAGTTGGATTCTTATGTGCGCCCAGCTGGAAGAGAAAGATTTGAAATTTCTTTAAGGCGTCGAAATCAAAGTGAGAGGGGAAATTTAATATCTTAAGGATCACCATATGCGCCTTGATCTTGAGAAGAAGCAAGAAAACGCCTAAGTGTTGAGAATTTAAAAGTATAAGACTCCAAGTGCGCCCTTGCTAGAAGAATGTTGGAAATTCAAAGCTTGAAGAGTAAAATGCGCTTTCTCTTGGAGACAAACTTGAATTTATTTTATGGTGTAAAAACTTCAAACTACCTACCTCCATATGCGCCACGGGTAAGGGTGGAAGGATGATCCCATGCGCCCAAGCTAGAAATGAAATTAAAAGGGGCGTTAAAAATAAAAGCTCATGACATAAAATGCGCCTGGACCCAAAGTTGTTTTAATAAAAGATGTCTGGGGCGAGTTTTAAAATAAAATTTTAAGTGCTCAATACGCCTAAACTTGGGAAATGCTTCTAAGGCGTGGCCAGGATAAGATTGGAGAAGCTCGACAAATTCGTAATGTGAGAATAAATTAAAAGGGTGTGGAAGAAGGAATAATTTCTCCAGGCAATCAATTTTAAATTTTGCCTAAGATGGAGAAATTAATTTAATTAAATTAATTATTTTCCTAAGTCAAAAAAAAATTAAATTCCCCTTTAAATTTCGACACATAAAATTCTAAAGATCGGACGATTTTAATCATGGAGAATTTATTTTGGAGTTCATTATGGATGGAAAATAAAATTACGCCTAGCCGATTTAAAGTGTTGATATCGAATTTTTAAAAGTGCAGTGGAGAAATAAATTAAAATGGCATTTAAATTAAATTTTAATAAATTAAATATGCCATTTTAAAAAAAGCAGTTGAGATCATTTCAAATCGGAGTAAAAATGATTTTCTCGAAATTACTGAAGGTAACTGGCAGTCGGGAGGGAATTTTAAATTTAAATCGAGGAAAGAATCTCCCTAAATAGCAAATTGTCATAACAACTGCCAGACGACTGGAATATTCCCTTTTTATTTTAGCAAATGCGTCAGTCATGATGAAGGGAATAAAAGGCATCTGCTAAAATTAGCACCGGCTTTCGGCTATAAAACTCTGAGGATTTTCATTCTCATCTCACAAGATTCGAAGCTGAAGTTTATGTTGGTGAGTTGAGTTGTGAGATTTAATATTTGAAAGTTGCTGAAAGTGTGAAGTGTGAAGTCGATTTTTCAAGAGCTTGAAATTGTTGAGGATTGAAATTGTTGAAATCGGAGTTGCTGAGTTGCGAAGTTGCTGCGATTTGAAGTAAAGTTTGAAGTGTAAAGCATTTTTATTTCCCCAAGTTATTGAGGTAAGTGCTCGAAGTTGCTGAGACTTTATATTTTGCTGAAAGTTGAAATGTTTTCGAAATTGAAAGTTGAAAAAGCTGAAATCATTTAATCGTGCTGGAGGTCAAAACTGTTTGAATTCGAAATTACTTGAGCTTTAAATTTTCTGAAGTTACTGAATGTTAGAATCAAATCGAATTTAAAATTGTTGAAGCCTTCGAAGTTGCTGATGTATAACTTTCGAAGTGCTGATTTGAGATTGCTAAAACTTTTCGAAGTTGCTGATTTATAACTCTCGAAAAGTTGATTTGAAATTATTGAAACATGCTGATTCGAACTTGCTCATTTAAAACTTTCGAACCTATTTAAAAGCCTTCAAAGTTGCTGACATATAACTGTCGAAGGGCTGATTTGAAACTTGGTGACTTATAACTTGCAAGCTTGCTGATTTAAATCTTCAAAGTTGCTGATGTAAAACTTTCGAAGTTGGTGATTTTAAATTTTTTAAACGTTGCTAAAACATTGAAACATTTTGCCGAAGTCGAGATTGCTGGAGTTGAATATTTCTTTTGGCTGCAAGTTGTTGAAGTTCGAAGTTTAAATTATCGAGGTTTGAAGTCGAAGTTTGATGCTGAAGATATTAACTTGCATTTATTTTTTGCAGCCAACTTCATCCGCCAACCATCTCACGTGATTTTTATTTTAAAATAGTTTGAAGTGTAATGTTTGCTTTTTGTTTTGCAGATGGCTGATGGACGAAAGGCTGATGTTGCTGGAACCAGCAAGGCTGGAACAAAGGCTAGGAACAACGAAGCTGGCAAAGAAAACGCCTCCAGGCAGGCGATTATCAAGGGTCTGAAGAAGTCCTTTATTCCGGAATCCAAGATTGTGTCGAAGTTTGGCAACTTGACAGACACCAACTTGGGACCTTTCAATCTCGAGGCCTTCACGTGCAGAATGTACGGACAAGGTGGCAATCTTCCTACAGAGGTATCGCGCAATATTGTCAAGAGTGGGTTATACGCAACAGCAGGGTTCCAACCGGTAGTTCGTTGTCCTGAGTTAATCTTAGAGTGCGCCAACTTTTACAACTCTGATGATCGGACTATCAATTCTCCAGATGGTATGATAATGGCCAACTTCGCTCCTGATGCAATTGGCGAGGCGTTTGGGATACTTGCTACTGACAATATGTTGTATAAATCCAAGGCAAAGGCTGACAAGATGTACGCCACGTCCTTTGAAAATTGCATGAAGAGGATAAACACTACTTGGATGCGAAAGCCGAAGCCTCCTGCTGCAAGGCTGCCAAAGCAGATAATTTCTGAAGAGCTGAAACAAGAGTATTGCGATATCATTATGCTGCTCAGCAGGGTTAACGGCAGCCCACAATCATTCGTGTTCGAGCCATGGATGTTCTTCTACATCAGCGTGGTGCTCGAAGGGAAGGAGCAAGTAAATTGGGCGCAGATGATAAGTGATAATATTGACGAACAGTTCCGGAGTCTCAAGAGAACAAAAACATTTTACATGAGCTCGTATGTCATTTACATGCTTGCTCGAATGACAAAGTATAGAGGGTTGGCGTATCAAGAACCAATTGGCTGTGGATACAATCAGTTCAAGATTCACCAGTCCTGCAGACAGTTGCACCTCACACACACGGGTGACTTCCAGAGAGTCAATGATGCCTTCACTATGTATATCACAAGAACTCTTCAGTAGAGGTTGCAGCAGAGAATATCCGAGGAGGCACAGATGCTGATAGAAGAATATGGGTGTTGGTTCGTCCAATTCCAGAAGTTTACTTATTTGAGGCTGCCAGGGTACGATTCATATGTCTACAAATTACCAAGGTACCCCATGTTGACGTGGTTTTTGAGACCGCACCAACACAGAATAAAGTCTCCCAATGGACGCTCTATCCTCTCTTGAACAAAGTATTCAGCATGCTAAGATTGCGAGTAAGATCATGCTTTCAACTCCAAGGTTCCTTGAGTGCGAACAGGCTCAGTTTGGCTCGATGTGATATTGCTGGTATGTCAAGGGGACTTACACAATTGTTCGACGGCTAACAACAAATAGTAGACTAAGGGCTTTCGTGTGATTCAAATGATTTGGCAGGTGAGCGCAAGTTTCCTAATTCTAACCGGAAATGAGCTGAATTTAAAAGGGTGTAGGGCCTAAAAGTTTATGTGCTACTCTAAATGCAGGATATGTGGAGCTTTGTTTCAATAGACTTCAACCGGATTTCACTTAGCCTCCGTCGGACAGCCTCAGTAAAATCGGTGCAATCTTCAAGGGAAATAACGAAAGATGTTCAAGTTATAATTAACATACATACACCATCACAACGACGCATATAAGTATGTAAACCACAACCGAAGTTAAACACAAAATAATCTCCAATTGACCACACAAGGCGAACTTATCATCAACAAGCCGCTAGTGGTATGGAATAAAGCGAAGCTATCTCAATAAAACACCACACACCAAAGTAAGCTACTTGCATGAATCTAAGCTACTTGGATACGAAAGGAAGAAGAAACCTTGCTAGCATTTCATGACAAGACGAATTCCATCATCAATGAAAAGATCTATTATCATAAAATGTGTTACACAACAATCTCCTCAAAAGTTTTCAAAGGGAAAACTTTCTCTCTTCTCCAAATTATGCAAAAATGCTCTACAATGCTACACTACTAACTCTAATACTAATACTCTCTCAATGTCTACTATTCCAATGTCTAATCTAATTCTAATCCTAATGCCTTACAAATGAGGGGGACTCCCCCTTTATATAGCTAGCCAAGTCCCAAAAGACGGCTAGGGTTACAATCAATAGAGTGGCCAGAATCGTGCCACCTCAGCCCTAAATAATATTGCCCTAAAAACCGCCACAGAGGAGAGTGGGGTAATAAATGTGCCATAATGTCCACCATCATCCTTCTAGAAGATTCCATTTGTAGACGCGTTCACACTGTTCTCGATCTTCTTTCTTGGCGTTGTTCTTTGATTTCTTCCACTTGAGGGTCTTCATCTTCGTCACTTTGAGTTATACTAAGTCTCAACACTTAGCCATTTTCTTGTAAATTTTCCTCCTTCGAGATTGAAACTCATCTTCATCGTGCTTCCACTTCAAGTCATCGTGCTCTGGCCTCAACATTTCTCCTGCAAAACAAGCGAGGAGAAGAGGATTAGAATACTTCATGATATAAACTTAACTCACTCACCTGATCCTCACGCTCCAACTTTCAAGCGTTCATCGCCAACTTTGCGTTCAGACTCATGCCTTAGACAAACTTCATCTTTGAGAAAT
Organism: Sequoia sempervirens; assembly: GCA_007258455.2. NCBI lineage: Eukaryota > Viridiplantae > Streptophyta > Pinopsida > Cupressales > Cupressaceae > Sequoia > Sequoia sempervirens. Next base: position 154,672 of record VDFB02250173.1, read on the forward strand.
TCATTTCACCTGCTGGAGCTCTGATAACCTCGATTTTATTCATTTCTGGCTCAAGTAAACTATCTTCACGAAGGATTGAAGCAAATCCACCTAGGCAGTTTCTTTCAAATTCATCGTCTGGAGAATCTTATCTTGAAAACACATTTTCTTCATTTTTGCCTTAGAAAATTTTCAAATTTCCCTTAGGAAATACATCAACCTGGTGCTCACTTAAAATCTTTATCCCAAAATTCTCAACAAGCTGTGGAAGACCTTAAAATCAACTCCTCATCGATAATCTTCGATACCTAGAAGAAAATTTTCTCCAGAACGCATCGAACCCATGGGTGCTCAACGAACGGGTTCATTTTATTTCTCTGAATTTTGAACCTTAGAAAATTATTCTTTCAACAAATTTATTCTCGTTCTTCGATCCCCTCTGAGAATTTTGCTCTGACTTGGAAATTTTTTATCAATCTTGCAATGTTGGCATCTTCTGACTTTACCTCTGGCAACTCTGCTCACGCTTCAGGAAAAATTCCACCACCTCCCCAGACTTAGGCATTTTTCTAAGACAAAACATTTGTGCCTTAGAAAATTTTTGAAAAAAATTTCCCTTAGAAAATTTTATATCCAACTCGATCGACTTGCCTGTGAGAAAAGATTTATTTCACTTGGAAGGTCTTCCTGCGAGCACATCACATTTCACTTCCATCATCTTCAACGCCCCAGGAAAATTTTATTATTTTGCAACTTCAACGCCCTAGCAATTTGTTTCACCTCATATTTTATTTCACACTTAGAAAATATCTTCACTTGAAGCTTCAACGTCTTAGAAGAAATCCTCCCCACTTCATTTTATACTCCACCTTAGGCGCATAGCACACTTTGAGGAAAAATTAAAAACCACGCCTAGGCAATTTTCTTGTGTTCACCACGCCTTAGCAAATTTTCCTACGTCTTAGAAAATATTTAAAATCACCTTAAGACTCCCATCTCCCTAGGCGCATATAGCATTTGAAGAGGAATTTAAAATCACGCCTAGGCAATTTTCTAACACACACGCCCAGCAAAATTTCTCTAAGGCCCACCACCTTGGGCGCATTCTACACATGATGGAGGAAATTCAAAAAATCACGCCCAATACTCTCCTTCACCACCTTGAGCGCCTAACACTTACCATCTTTCACCACGCTTTGGCAATATTTTTCACCTTAATTACCACCCTCATTCACCATTTACTATTTAAACATGGGCGCATTTGAGCCTATCCACTGGATGACTCTTCAACTTCACTTTTTGTCTTTATATGGCCCACTTTGGGCGCATTTTGCCATGCAAGAAGGATGAACTTTACTTAGAAATTTTCCCTGACTCTTTTATGAGGTGGGCGCATTTTGCACATAGAGGAGGACAAAAACTTTTGACTGCTTTGACCATTTGCTGCATGGGCGCATTTCTATGTATGTGCAGGATAAACTTGGGCGCATTTTGATGCATGAGGCGGATGAACTCCTTTGACTTGCTGACTGCCTCTTGGGCGCAAATAGCATGGTGAGGTGGATGAGATTATAACGCCTTTTGACTTCTTTTCAAATCTTTGACCCTTTCCTTGCATGGGCGCATTTAGGCCATGGTGGAGGATGAAATACCAATGCCTTAGAAGAATTTTCAACAAGAAGCTTGAGGTGGGCGCATTTCTTGCCATGAGCAGGATAGAAAACTTTGACTCTCCTTTGACTTTTACACCTTGGGCGCATTTTGCCCCTGATGAAGGATGAAGCCCAACACTTAGAGAATTTTCAAATCAACTCCTCAAGGATGGCGCATTTGGAGGTGGGTGGCGGATTTTTGCACTTAGAAAATTTCTCAACTTTTTCTCTGAGTTCCCTTGGGCGCATTTAGACATGCCTTCAGGATGAAAAGAGTTGACTTTCATTGACCATTTATAGCTTGGGCGCATTTTGGGGCACCTACAGGATGAAACTCAGACTTAGACATTTTCTCGACCTCTGCCAGCCTGCTTCATGTCCTGCTGTTTATAGTAAGCCTCTTGATTTTCGTACTTCAGAAGCTCAGATTTCCATGAAATTTTAAACACTGGATCCTCGCGACCTCATTACCTTGCTGACACTGCCACTTTTAGTCACCCTGCTATTTTAGCATGTTCCTGAAGGTGGCTTACTATAAATAGTAAGCTCATGTTTCTGATAGCTCCCAAGCTCCGATCGAGTTGAAATTTGAATGAGGCGACCCTCACCACGTGACCTTACTGCCGACACTGACGCATGCACTTGATTTACTATTTTTAGCATGTTTCCAATTTGACTTACTATAAATAGTAAGTGCTTCGTTTGACCTGAAATTTCACCAATAGATAGCCTGAAGGATGCTGATCGCGGTGGTTTACACCGGTTTTTGAAAATTCTGACTTTTGATGCCTATTTTTAGGCTCTGAAGCTGGAAACCCTGATTCGTTTTTTATGCACACCAAATGAGCTTTGTTTGCCTTCGTTTCTGCGACGCTGCGATCAGCTCGTGATTCTGAACTACTGGGTGGCGGCTGCCGGGACACACCTGCTAAAAATAGCAAGTTCCTTACTGAGTGAGAATCCTCGTTTGCATGTCACACCATCGCGAAGCTCTCGAAAAACCCATCAGGAATCACCCGACATGCAAAAGAAACCCTGACATGCAAACCCTAAAAATAGCCTCGGAAGACTGAATTTTGAAAGTGGTCATCTTGACTTGCATGTTATATCATCGCGAAGGTCTCGAAAAACCCAGAAGGAATATCCAGACATGCAAAGAAAAACTCTGCATCTGAGCCCTGAAATTCGTGCCCGAAGCCGAACTGCTAAAAATAGTAAGTTGTCCGTTTTCGCTCAAATTTTGCACGCGAGCTGCCTGATACGCTCTGAATGCCGTGTGACTGTTGGAATCTCAAAATAGCTGACAAATTGCCCTAAATTGTGCACTTACTAAAAATAGTAAGTACCTTGGAATCTGTTGAAATTTTGCTGAAAGCCTGCTGGAAACATGCTGACAACAATGTTAAGCTCAATTTTCAATTTATTCACCCTATTCGACCTCAAACTGACCAGGAAGACTCAAACCCTAATTTCAGACTTGGCCAAATTCATGTTGAAGCTTGCAGACGGGAACGTCCCCAGGAAGCAGACCATAGAAAAGAGACAGACGGAGAGAGAGAGAGAGACCAAAAACCAAAGCCAAAAAGACCAGAATGGAGCGAAAATTAGGGGTCCCCATCTTGAATGGGGCGATGTGTGAAAAAGGTCACAACACCCCACCAACAAGATGATACTACTCGAGTTGTCTAGGCAATTGGTGGCCTACGACAAAATCATAAGGCGAAAGAAGAAGGGAGGCTTGCATTTTCCCATTGTGTTGGGAAACTCACTTGAGGAATGCCCCACGTTGCAGGCAGCCAAGGAGGCTGAAGATGAATTAAAATTCTATAAGTTGACTCTTCATACCAGCCGACAAGATTTTGATCCTAAGGGGAAGATTGGAACGGTGCAAGGTGTAGAGTACAGGCACAAACCTCACCTAGAAGATTTTTGGGCGAATGCTGGAAGTGAAGCTGAAGTCAGGAAAAGAACGTTTTCGAGGTTGCCACTCAAGATGATTAGAGAATGCGAAGTGATCCAAGTGCCCGATCAAGTTGAAGAAGATACCAGGATAATCCATCCAGATTATGAAGCAGTAAAGAACACACCGTTTCCACCAGTAGATTGGGCCGAGCCGGAGATCACTGATTTGGACACCTTGTCAATTCCCGTCTTAACTTTCAAAAAGGCTTGGGTGGTGTTTTGACGTTTTTCACACATCGCCCCATTGCAAATGGGGACCCCCTAATTTTGGCTTTGCTTGTTGGTTTGTTTTTGTCTCTCTCTTGTTCTGTCTATCTTTCTGGGACGTTCCCGTCTTTGAGCTTAAACAAGTGAAATTTGGCCAAGTCTGAAATTAGGGTTTCCATCCTTCTGGTCAGTTCGAGGTTAAACGAAGTGAATAAATTGAAAATTGAGACTAACATTGTTGTCAATATGCTTCTAGCAGGCTCTCAGCAAGTTTTCATCTGATTCTGAGGTACTTACTATTTTTAGTAAGTGTAAAATTACAGGCAATTTATCAGCTATTTTGAGATTCCGACAGTCACACGGCATTCAGAGCACGTCAGACTGCTCACATGCAAAATTTGAGCGAAAACAGACTACTTTCTATTTTTAGCAGTCCTGCTTCCGGGACAAATTTCAGGGCTCAGATGCAGAGTTTTTCTTTGCATGTCCGGAGATTCTTTCTGGGTTTTTCGAGACCTTCGCAGTGATATGACATGCAAAGCAGGATGACAACTTTCAGCGCTCGACCTTCGGAGGCGGATATTAGGGTTTGCGTGCAGACTTTTTCAGCGCATGTCGGCATATTCTTTCTAGGTTTTCCAAGAGCTTCGCAATGGTGTAACATGCAAATGGAACTGATCACTTTTCGGAAACTTACTATTTTTAGCCAGTGCTTGCATGTTGAAGATTTTTCTAGGTTTTTCTGGGTTTTTCAAGATTTTTCGGACAGTATGACATGCGAAGTCATCCAACAGCCGAACGGTCACTTTTTCGGCCACTTTCTATTTTTAGCAGGTACCACTTGGATAGCTACTCAGCACTTTGGAGCGGCAAACTGGTCATCATACAACCGAAACGGTGACAAACGGAGCTCATCTGAGGAGCATGCACAAAATTAGGGTTTCGAGCTTGAAAGCTAAAAACGAGGAGTCAAACGACAAAATGCCCTAAAACGAAAGTATCCATTACAATCAGTATCCTTCAGGAGGTCTACTGGCAAAATTTGAAGGCAATCGGAGAACTTGCTATTTTTAGTAAGGAATTTTGGGCGTAGGCTATAAATAGAAAGTTGATCTCGACGTCGGCACAAACGGGTAAATTCACCAACAACGGGCGCACTGTCCAAATTTCAAATCGAACGGAGATAAGGAAGTCTCAGAAACGAGCACTTACTATAAATAGTAAGTCACTTCAGAAGCAGCCATAAATGGCAGGTCAACATCAAATCTCAGCAGGTATAAGTCAAACATGTGATGAGGGATCCGTGGCGTGAATTTCAAGACAAACAGAGTTGCCAAGAATGAGATGAGAAATCAGATAATTGCTATTTTTAGCAGGTCGAGACAAAGGAATTAGGGTTTCCTAAATTCAAGGGCGAAACACGACAGCCAGGCAGAAGCAGCGTCCAGCCACGACCATCACATTTTAGGCATTCAACACGCAAATTTTCTGAGCAATTGCTATTTTTAGCAGGTTGCTAAAAATAGTAGGTACAGGCAGGCACCTGACACCAGCAGCTTAATCACATCCCGAGAGTCAACACAAAGCAAAATCAGGCTCTTTAGAGTCAAAAGTTAATCCAAAGCACAAAATCTGGGAACTTGCTAAAAATAGAAAGTTAGGGTTAGCATGAACGAGTCTCTCCAAATTTGACAAATGGCATAAAATTCACTAAAATTGATAAATTTTCAAGTCCAGCTGGTGAAGAACGCCTTTAAAAGCCGAAGATTTGTGGAAATTCTCTATGCACTTGAAATTTGAAGTTCACAGGCCAAATCCGCCTTGAGAAGCTAAAGATGGGTAAAATCCTTCCAGGTGTTGATAAATTTTCAAGCTCAGGCATTGAATTGTGCCCTTGAAGAGAAGATGAAGGTGAAAATATTCTAATTCATGAAACTAGAAGTTCCACCTCTCAAGTGCGCCCTTGACTAGTGGAGGGAGTTGGAGGATTTACTGAGTATTTCAAAATTGAAAGCATGACCTCTTGAGTGACCCTTAGTTGAAGAATTGGCAGAGAAAATTTCGAATGTTCAAAATTAGAAGCTCAGCACCCTGAATGCACCTTTGACTTGCATAAAGACTTAGAAAATATTCTAAGTGTTATAAATTCGAAGTAGGCACACCCAAATGCGCCCACCAAGGTCAAGAATTCGAAATGACAAAAATGAAAGAAAAGACTCTCATATGCGCCTAAGTCAAAATTGGATGTTGCACATGTCAAATGCGCCTTAGTGTGTAAAGGTGTTGAAAGTGAAATTTGACCAAGTCCTCAAACTGAAAGTTCACTCTCCCATGTGCGCCCAGGCCAAAACTGGAAGTAGCAATAGGCAAATGCGCCCTTGAGGAGAAAGTAAGTTGGGAAAATTTTCAAATCACGAAATTGAAACCTCCACCTATGTTTTGCGCCTTGGAGCTGAAGGTGTGCTTTGCGCCCAATAAGGATATTAGAGATTCAGAATTTCTGCAAGTGATGCAATTGAAAGTTGATCCTATAATTTGCGCCTGGGCCATGAAATTGAAAGTTTGTCCTCTGATATGCGTAAAAAAGTTCAAGTTGGAAGTAAAAAGACTCATATGTGCCTGGAGGCTTGAAATGAAATTTGCGCCTGGAAATTGAAACCAAAACCTCTGTATGCCATATGCGCCTATGTTCTGAATTGAAAGCATCAACACTAATATGCGCCTGACTTGGGGAGGATGGAAAAATTTTCTAAGGCGTCAAAACTTGAAGTTCACCATGTGATATGCGCCATGCAAAAGGTGGGTGTAGAGTGAAACGTGGTAAAGTTAATGAGTGAAAAGGACTATGGCGTTGAAGTGTGAAGTATTCTCTCATGAAGTATGGGATGCGTCTAAACTTGAGGGAATGATATTGCTAAGCGATGAAAAATAAAGAGTAAGCTGGGCGTTGGATTTTTGTTTAACAAAGTGTCCTTCATGAAGTCTAATGTGCGCCCAAGTTGATAAATAAAATAAAGCATGATGTGCTTTAAAGGAAAATTTTCTAAGATGAATTGACAAAAGTTCCCACCAAGATTAAAAAAATTTCTAAGGCAAAATTTTTTTTCAAAATGCAAAGTGATTCAAAATTTTTCTAAGGCACAAAAATTTTCTTCCTTAAGAAAATACGCCTGGGCTTGAAGGTGTGAAATTTTTCAAAAGCCCGAATAAAGTTGCCAGTGGAAAAGTTAGTGAGTGCTTGCTTCACGAGGTGGGTAAAATATTTTCAAGTCAGAGCAACAAGAGATGTTCACAGATGTGAAGAACGGGATTTAAAATTGTTGAAAATCATTTTTTCTAAGGTTCAAAAAATTCAAAAATTAAATGAACCCGTTCGTTAGGTACCCATGGATTCGACGCGTTCTGAAGGAAATTTTCTTCTGGGTATTGTTGATTATCGATGAGGAATGGATTTTGAGGTCTTCCACAGCTTGTCAGGGATTTCAAGGTGAAGATTTTAAATGGGCACCAGGATGATTTTCCTAAGGGAAATTTGAAAAATTTTCTAAGGCAAGGAATAAATGATGTTGTCGAAGATAAAATGCCTTGGCGGACGAATTTGAAAGTGATCGCCTAGATGATTTTTGATCAAATTCCTGATGAAAGAATTTCTTCTCGAGCCAGAGTTGAATGAGATATCAAAGTGAAGAGCGCCAGGCAGAATGCAGGATGGGTTGAAAATTTGGCTAAGGCATGAAGAATTTGAACGCGAAGTTGGCTAAGGAAAAATGATGAGCCCTTGAAGATCAAAGCGTGAAAATCAGGTAAGTAAGGTGAATTTATATTATGATGTGTTCTAATGCTCTTCTCCTTGCTTGTTTTGCAGGAGGAACGTCGAGGTCGGGCGGCGATGATTTGAAATGGTGAAGCACGATGATATTACAACCTTCAGAGGAAGATAAAGTTATGAGTTTCAATCTTGAAGGAAGAAAAAGTTGCAAGAAATTGGCTAAGTGTTAGCTCAAGTGACAAAGAAGTTAAAGAGCAACGTCAAGAAAGAAGATCAAGAATAGTGTGAACGCGTCTACAAACGGAATCTTCTAGAAGGATGATGGTGGACATTAATGACGCATTTATTACCCCACTCTCTTTTGTGGCGGTTTTTAGGGCAAATCATGTTTAGGGCTGAGGTGGCACGATCTAGGCCATCCAGCCGATTGTAACCCTAGCCGTCTTTTGGGACTTGGCTAGCTATATAAAGGGGAAGTCCCCCTCATTTGTAACTCAGTAGACAATTCATGAGACAGTAGAATTAGAGTAGAAGTTAGAATAGAGAGACAACTTAGAAGTAGATTGATAGTGTAGTTGGAGGAGAAGGAAAGTTTTCCTTTGAAAACTTTTGTAAGAGATTGTCGTGTAAAACTTTCATAATAAAAGATCTTTTCATTGATGGTGAAATTCGTCTTTGTTATGGATAGCTAGCGAGGTTTCTTCATCCCTTCTACTTCAAGTAGCATAAAATAGAATAAGTTTCATTTCATGCAAGTAGTAGATAGTAATTGTGGAATGTGGTCTTCAATTTGAGCAAACTTCGTCTATCCATACCACTAGTGTATTTGCTGATGGTGAATGCGCCTTGTGTGGTCAACTGGAATATCATGTACTTAACTTCAATCACAGTTTGAATAATGGTATGCATCATTGTGATGGTATCTTTATGTCAAGTGGTGGTTTGAACATCTTTAGTCATCTCCCTTGAAGATTGCACCGACTCCGTGGAAGCCGTCCGATGCGAGGCAAAGCGAAGTCCAGTTAGAAGTTTGCTAAAGTTGAGCTCCATATCCCACACCCTTGGGTAAATTAGAGCTCTCTAAACCCTGCATTTTAAATCTAGTACTTTCAAGTTAGATCAGGAAGCAAGAACTTCATAGATAAATCTATCGAGCATTTGGATTCCCTTCTCTGCTGCCGAACAATTCCGTAAGTCCCCCTTAAAATACCAGAAAATCACATTGGGCCAACTGAGCCTATTCGCACTAAAAGAACCTTGGAGTTGAACGCACGAACTTTCTTGCAATCTTAGCGTGCGGAATACTTTGATCAAGAGAGGATAGGGTAGTCGTTGGCGACTTTATTCTGCGTTGGTGCGGTCACGAAAAACACATCAACAGGTGGAAGAACGTGTTTACAAATTAAGGAGGAGGTCAGTTGCTTTCACATACGACCTCATGGGTGATAAAAGGCCACCGGTGTCGGCGAAGAGAAAGAAACAAATTGCCCAGCCTCCGGAGCCACAGCCACCACAAGAAGAGCCACAACCACGGCAAGAGGAACCTGTTCAGCCAGAGCCTCAAGGATCAGAGGACACGTCATCTACTCAGTTGGTGTCACATTCCTCCAGTGTGCGCGAAGTTTCACTATTTGCAAATCAGAGGGCTCGAGGGAATGAAGAGCCAGAGGTAGGGGAAGTTAACCAACCAATGCCAAGGGAGTTGGATACCCAGAGCGTCAATGATCCTGAAGGTGCCAATAAACCAAATGAAGGGGAAGAAACAGATACGGACACCCACTTCGACTATTCCTTCGGAGATGAAGACATTGGAGCTCGTGAAGAGAGCGATCAAGACATTGAAATAATTGAGCCTCAGCAAAATGTTGCTCGAGAAGAGGTCCGTGAAGTGGAGGCAACTGAGGAGCAGCCCCTCATTATTTATGATATTCAGCGCAATTGGCTTTCACAGGCAATCAGGAGGGACCAGGATGATGATGCGGACCTGGCAGTTGAAATGGAAGAGCTTCTAAACAGGACTAGCAAGTCGCCCAAAAGGAAAAGAGCAAGGAAGTACACAAGGATGGAAACTAATGAGGCAGGTTCACGCAGCCTTCACATTGCTGTTCCAAGAGAAGATTATGATTTAAGTGATGCCATGCCAGAAAATTACACGATCACCACAGTTGAGTTGGGACGTCCTTCCGGAGTGCAAGTGATAGAAGAAGCTAAAAGTTCATTCCAGGCATTGAAGGATGGGCTGGTGAAGAAGGAAGGAAAGTACAAAAGATTGAAAAAGGAACACAAGGCACTGGTCCAATATGTGCAACATCTAGCACATCCGGTCGCTCGAGAGAATCCAGTGGTGGAGCTTCCGCCTGGGTTGCCACGAGAGCCAATCAGTGGGCTTGAGGAGATAAGGAGAGCTATACGGGAAGGAGACAAGTGGATAAGCGGTATCCACACTGAGGCAGAAAAATTCATGGCCGATCTTGTCTCAACATTTCAGAATGCATCTGGCATCCTCTCACGCCTGGATAATGTCGAGCAAGCCTGGGGAGACACCCACATTTTTCAAGACAAAACTATCCCTCGCCTTGCTGTTTTGATGCGTGTGCCCACGCAAACTTTGGTGAATGGAGTAATCCAGGCAGGTGACAGGTATGATTTCCGTGGGTGGCATTCAGCAGCATTCACTGGGAAGAGTTTCTTCGACACAGCAGCTATGGAGTCCACCAGAATCAAGAAGGCAATGAGGAACATTCACGAAGGCATCCTCAATACGTTGGATGCGTTGTTCGCAAGAAGGCTAACTCATGAGGAAGTGGAGGTGGAAGGATTAAAGGCAAGATTACAGTCTTTCTTTTCTGAGATGAGGACGTTTTCCCAGCTAGACTTTGAAAACATTTCTACGTTTTCAACAATTATTCAGAGTACGCAAGATTCTATTGAGACTTGGGGAAAGTCCTGTGAAAAGCATGAGCAGATGGTGGCAATCCTGGAATATCAGCTAAATCTTACTCCAGCAATTTCTGAGGAGGAGGTCGATGAGGTGCTGGCATGATTCGTAGCGTACGCGGTCAGAGAGAGGAGCAAAGGAATCCGAATCATGGACGAGAATCTTCTAGAAGGGTAGTGGGCATTAATTGCCCATGACGGTCAAAGGAGGAATCTGCTATTTTTGGGAGCATTTATGACGCCACTCCTCCACCTTCTAGCGGTTTTTAGGGAAAACTCATCTAGGGCTGAGGTGGCTCGATCTGAGCCCTCCATTGTAATTCAATCTGGACCGTCCATTGGAACTGGCCAGCTATATAAGGGGGAGTCCCCCTCATTTGTAATCTAATAGTTAGAATCAGAGAATAGTCAGCATAGTGGATTTGAAGCAGAATAGAGAGTAGATACTTTTGAGTTAGAGTAGTTTTCATTGCATTGTTGAAGAAGAAGGGGAATTCTCCCTTTGAGAATTTTGTAAGAGATTGTCACAAGGCTAATCATAATAAAGCATTTCATTGATGGTGAATTCAAACTTTGTTGTGAGTAGTTCGTGAGATTTCTTCTTCCTTTGACTTCAACTAGGATTTAATTTCATATTAATAGTTAGATATGGATGTTTATGTTTGACGTAAGTGAGCTTCTTTTATCCATACCACTAACGATCTTGCTGATGGTAAGCTCGTCTTGCGTGGTCAACTGGAACATTTCACACTTAACTTCGATCAAGGTTCATGTGCAGTTATGCATCGTTGTGATGGTAGTTGCATTATTGAATCGTGATTTGAACACCTTTCATATCCTTTGAAGATTGCACTTACTTTGTTGAAGCTATCCAACAGGAGGCTAAACAATGTTTGTTGAAGTTCATTGAAATTGAGCATAACACCCTTTGCATCTAGATTAGAATTTAGAATTTAGAAATCTCTGCAGCCATTCAAATTCCGCACAGTTTTGGTTAGTTTTAGGAAACTTGCACTCTAAAGTCAAATCATTCGCATAAAAATACCTTTCAAAAGAATATATTGGTTGTTACTATACGCATTCTGAACAATTACGTAAGTCCCCTCGTAAGAACACAGCAAATACACATCGACCAAACTGGGTCTATTCGCATTAAAGGAACCTTGGAGTTGAAAGCGTGATCTCACTCGCAATCTTAGCACGCTGAATACTTTGTTCAAGAGAGAATAGGGTGTCCGTTTGGAAACTTTGTTCTGTTGATTGGTACGGTCATAAAAATCACATCAACAGGTTGTTTTTGGATTATGTGCGTATTTGTATATTTAAAATTAGTGAATGGTAGAAATGGAATGTTATTTGATTAAAGAATTTAAAATTGGAAATTTTATTTTGATAAGTGTTGTGACCTTTTCACACATCGCCCCATTCAAGATGGGGACCCCTAATTTTTGCTCCATTATGGTCTTTTGGCTTTGGTTTTGTCTCTCTCCCTCTCTTTCTGTTGTCTGCCTTTCGGGGATAGTGCCCGTCTGTGAGCCTAAAACATGAATTTGGCCAAGTCCGAAAATTAGGGTTTCCACCTTTCTGGTCAGTCCGGGGTCAAATGAAATGAATGAATTGAAAACTGAGATTAACATTGCTGTCAGTGTGCTTCCAGCAGGTTTCCACTGAAATTTTATCAAATTCTGAGTACTTACTATTTTTAGTAAGTGTGCAATTCCGGACAGTCCTTCAGTTTTAACAGTCACACTGCATTCAAAACACATCAAGCTGCTCGTGTGCGAAGTTTGAGCTGAAACAGACAACTTACTATTTTTAGCAGTTCAGCTTCCGGAGTAGTTTCAGGGCTTAGACGCAGAGTTTTTCTTTGCATGTTTGGAGATTCCTTCAGGGTTTTTCGAGACCTTCGCGATGGTATAACATGCAAAGCGAAATAACGACTTTCAGAATTCAGTCTTCCGAGGCTATTTTTAGGGTTTGCATGTCAGAGTTTTCTTTGCATGTCTGCATATTCCTTATGGCAGTGATGTGACATGCAAAACAAAATAATCACTCATTTGGGAACTTACTATTTTTAGTAGGTGCATCCCGGCAGCCGCCTCCCAGCACTTCAGAATCACGAGCTGATCGCAATGCAGCAGAAACAAGGACAAACGGAGATCATTTGATATGCATGCAAGGCAAATTAGGGTTTCCAGCTTCAGGGCCTAAAAAGAAGGGCAAGAAGTCAGAATTTTCGAAAACTGGTGTAAACCATCGCGATCAGCATCCTTCAGGCTATTTGCTGGTAAAATTTGAAGACAAACGGAGCACTTACTATTTATAGTAAATCATTTTGGAAACAGGCTAAAAATAGCAAATTAGTTGCATGCGTTGATGTCAGCAGTAAAGTCACGTGGTGAGAAGCACGTCATTCAAATTTCAAGTCAATCGGAGCTATGGAGGTATCAGAAGCAAGCAGTTACTATAAATAGCAAACCACCTTCAGAAATGGGCTAAAAATAGCAGGCCAACCCGAGCAGGCAGTGTCAAAAGGCCAACAAGGTTGTGAAGATGCAGTGTCTAAAACCTCAAATCATTCTGAGCCTCAGAGGTGTGAAAATCAAGAGACTTACTATTTATAGTAAGGCACAGAGGAGCTGGCGAAGGCAAGGAAAAGTGACTAAGTCTGAGAAATATCCTGCTTTACCTTGAAAATGCGCCCACTTCAGCTGGAGAGTAAGAAAAGTTTTTAAGTGTTCAAATATCCTCCTGCCTAGGCAAAATGCGCCCATCCTCAGGGAGAAAGTTAAAAAAAAATTCTAAGGCATAAGTTTTCATCCTCCTCCCATGGCAAAATGCGCCCAGCTCAAGGTCTCATGTTGGAAAAGTTTCTAAGTATAAAACTCGTCCTCCTCTCATGCCAAAATGCGCCCAAGGAAAAGTTGGTGAAAGATACATGCAAAATTTTCTAAGTGTAAATTTTCATCCTCCTCTACTAGTAAAATGCGCCCATGCAGCAAATGAGTCAAAGGAAAGTCAACAAACTTCATCCACCTCCACCTTGAAAATGCGCCCTCACCTCAAGCCAAGCAAGGTAGTTGCAAAAAGTTTCTAACATGTTTTATCCCCCACCCCCTTTGAAATGCACCCACCTCTCAAGTCAAAGAAAGTCAAATGTTTTATCCTCCTCCCATGCTAAAATGCGCCCAAATAAGGGCATGTGAAGACAAAAAAATGAAGCTCAAGAGTCACAAGTAAAAGGCGTTGGAAGCTTATCCACCTCACTATAAGAAATGCGCCAAAGTTAGAAGGAAAGTCAAAGAAGGTTGAAGGCGTTGAAAATTTTCATCCTCTTGAACATGTGATATGCGCCCAAGTGTGTAAGGTGCTAGTTGATAAACAAAAAAAAAAAAAAAGAATTTTCCTCACCACAGGCAGAGTGATTGAAGGTGAATAAAAAAATTTCTAAGGCAAAATTTTAAAAATGCAAAGTGATTCAAAAAATTTCCAAGGCACAAAATTTTCTTCCTTAAGAAAATACGCTTGGGCTTGGAGGATGATAAAAAATTTCAAAGGCATGGATGAATTTGCCAGTGAAGGAGTCCGATGATGCCAACTGCACAGGGTGGATATAAAAAATTTTCAAGTCAGAGCAACAAGAAATGTTCACAGATGTGAAAAACGGGATTAAATTTCATGATGAATTATTTTTCAAAGGCTCAAAATTCAAGAAAATTAAATGAACCCGTTCATTGTATACCCATGAATTCGACAAATTCTGAAGAAAATTTTCTTTTGGGTATTGAAGATCTTCAAAGAGAGGTTGATTTCAAAGTCAACCACAGTTCGTTGAGGCCTTCAGCATGAAGAATTTGATCGGTGCTCAAATTATGAATTTTTCTAAGGGAAATTTCAAAATTTTCTAAGGCAAATGCGAAGAAAATGTGTTTTCAAGGTAAAATCCTCCAGACAATGAATTTGAAAATGATCACCTAGATGATTTTTGATCGAGTTCCTAATGAAAGCTTTTCTTTCTCGAGCCTGAGTTGGATGAAATACCAAAGTGAAGTGCGCAAAGCAGAATGCAAGATGGCTTGGAAATTTGGCTAGGGCATGAGGAATCATGAAGAAGACAAAAGTTGGCTAGTGAAGGCAATGAACGCTTGGAAGTTAGAGCGTGAAAATCAGGTTAAGTAAGTTGAGATTATATTATGAAGTGTTCTAATGCTCCTCTCCTTGCTTGTTTTGCAGGAGGAACGTCGAGACCAAGCGGTGATGACTTAAGGTGATGAAGAAAATAATCCAAGATGACATTTCGACCTCGAAAGAAGAAAAGTTGTGAAAAATGGCTAAGTGTTGAGACTTAGTATAACTCAAGTGACAAAGAAGAAGTTGAGGAACGACGTCAAGAAGAAGATCGAGAACAGTGTGAACGCGTCTACAAACAGAAATCTTCTAGAAGATGGTGGCCATTAATTGCTCATTTATTGCCCCACTCTCCATTATGGCGGTTTTTAGGGCGAATCTTGTTTAGGGCTGAGGTGGCACGATCTGGGCCATCCAGCCAATTGTCATCTGAGCCGTCCGTTGGACTTGGCCAACTATAAAAGGGGGAGTCCCCCTCATTTGTACCTCATTAGAAATTAGAATTAGATCAGAGTTAAGATAGCAGAGAAGGAGTAGAGAGCAATTAGATAGTTGATAGTATATTTTAGATTGAAAAGGAAGGAAAGTCTTCCCATTGGATACTTTGTAAGAAGTTGTCATGAATGATTTCATAATAAAAGAATTTTTCATTGATGCTGATTTCTTCTTCGTTATGAGTAGTTGTTGAGGCTTCTTCGTCCTTCCAATTCACGTAGCTTAAAGTAAAGTAGATTTCATTTCATGCTAGTACTTAGTAATTGTGGAATGTGGTGCTCGATTTGAACAAGACTTCGCTTGTCCATACCACTAGCGGGCTCGCTGACGGTGGGTTCGCCTTGCGTGGTCAACTGGAACTTTGTGAAACTTAACTTCGATTATGGTTTATTTGTTGGCATGCGTCGTTGTGATGGCGTCTTCATGCTAGATCGTGATCTGAACATCTTGAGTCACTCCTCTGAAGATTGCACCAGTTCCGCGGAAGCTGTCCGAAGTGAGGCAAAACGGAGCTTGGTTGAAGCTTGTGAGAATTGATCGCCATGTCCCACGCCTTAGAGTAGATTAGAACTTCTTAGGCCCTACACTCTTTTAAATTCAGTTCATTTCTGGTTAGAATTAGGAAACTTGTGCTCACTTTCCAAATCATTCGAATCACATGAAAGCCCTTAGTCCGCTATCTGCTGTCAACTGTCGAACAATTGTGTAAGTCCCCTTGAAATACCAGCAAAAAAAATCACATCAAGCCAACTGAGACTATTCGCATTTAAGGAACCTTGGAGTTAAATGTATGATCTATCTCGCAATCTTAGCATACAGGAAACTTTGTTCAAGAGAGAATAGAGTAGCCGTTGGCGACTTTATTCTGTGTTGGTGCAGTCGAAAAAACCACGTCAACAAGAGTCAACTTGAATTTTGAATGGGTTTTGGCTCATTGTGGTTTTGGCGCACTTTCTAGAAGCTGCAAGAGATTCTTTTGAAGTCTATATAAGGAGGCTTCTATTCTTCATTTGGTATCTTTTGTCTACCATATTGTTATGCTGCTGGATTGTTTCCAGGCTAGAGCTTCGAGGAATGCATACCTCCTAGCAAGGATCAAACTACGTGTTTGAAAGACAACACCTAGCTAATATTGGGATTGCTTCTCACTTAGAGAATGCAAAGGGAGCTTACACTGGAGATTTTCTGATGTTTCTTACGGTTTTGTGTTGCTGGTTGCAGTCACTGCTGAAGGGAATTTTAGCTTGGAAGTCTTAGTCAGATTTTTGTTTGGTTCTAGGTACTTTACCCTTGTCTTTCTCATCCTAGGGTGCCCCTCTCTGGTGAGTTTCAGATTTTATTGTTGAGTGTATGATTTTATCTTGTCAAATCGCCCTTTCTAGAGGCTTTTCATTGCTGAGTTGTCTCGAAATTTGTGCAAAAATAAATATCAGACATTTGGGTCAGTTTTGGAGTTGCCTTTTGGGCGCCATCTTCAGTTCTAGCTTGTGCATTTCATTTCAGTCAATTTGGTTGAGTTTTGGGTGTGTTATGAGCAATTTAGTGGGGTGTCTAGTTGCTGGTCTTTCATATCAGATTATAAAAGTTGTCATTTTGAATTGGTTTTGGGTTTGGGAAGTCATATTGAACATTGGAGAGGCCTATACTATATTTGCAGCATTATTACTAATCTAACACAGTGTTATTTGCTGGAAAGCTTCATATTGTAAGGCTGCTACAATAGTACTGTTCAGCCATCATTCTTATCTTGCAAAGTTTCATTGTAATTTCCCACTCTTAGTGGAAGAGACTGGCCACTGTTCAATCTTCATTGTATTGCATTAGATCCTCAGCACCATATGTTAGCACCTCATCCATTCTGGGTTTGAGTGCACATTCTTGGTGTTTGAGTTACTTTCAGCATTGCATCATTTACAATATAATCTCCGCCAAATGGTAGCGCCTTACCCACCTTGGGTTTGGAGTGCACATGCTTGGTGTTGAGTTTACCTTTCAGCATTGCATCATCTCTTTCATTTCCTCCGCCATATGGTAGCTCCTTGCCCACCTTGGGTTTGTAAGCACATTCTTGGCGTTGAGTTCTTTCAGCATTGTTTACTTCCAGTACTGCATGCACAAGATCCTCTGACCATATGCTCGCCTCTCCTCGGCACATTCTTGGTTAGAGTTACTTTCCACATTGTTTTGGTTTTGGAGCTAACCTTAATGGGTGTGTTTTGCATTGTAATTGCTATTGAAAAATTAGAAAAAAATTGATTCGGTTCATTACAGAGGAATCTGACATTTTGTGCTCATTAATTGCACCACTCCACCTTCTGGCAGTTACTAGAGCAGAATCTAGTCTAGGGCTGATGTGGCTCAATCTGAGTCGTCCATTGTAATTCCATCTAGACCGTCCATTGAGATTGGCCAGCTATATAAAGGGGACTCCCCCTCATTTGTACATGATTAGAGATTAAAGATTAGATCATCAGAGGTAGAGATAGAGAGACAGCTTAGCTTAGCATAGTTTGTTAGCATAGCATAGTTTGAAGAAGGAAAGTTTTTCCTTGAGAACTTTGTAAGAAGTTGTTGCAAAAACTATCATAATAAAAAGAGTTTTCGTTGATGATGATTTCGTCTTTTGTTATGAGCAGCTAGCAAGATTTCTTCGTCCTTTTTATTCAAGTAGGACTTAAAGTAGAGTAATTTTCATTTTCATGCAAGTAGTTAATTGTGGATTGTGGTGTTTGAGCAAAGTAGCTTCATTTAATCCATACCACTAGCAAGCTTGCTGATGGTAAGTTTGCCTTGTGTGGTCGACTGGAATACTTTTTAAGCTTAACTTCGGTTATGATTCACGTTTTGGCATGCTTTGTCGTGATGGTGCCCTTATGCTGAATTGTGATTTGAACATTCCTTGCTATCCCCTTGAAGATTGAACCAACTTTGTAGAGGCTGTCCAACGCGAAGCGAAGCAAAGTCTGGTTGAATCCTATTGAAATCGATCCCACGTCCCGCTTTAAGATAGAACTTAGATCTTCTAAACCCTGCACTCATTTAAATTCCGCACATTTTTGGTTAGTACAGGAAACACATACCTCATTGCCAAATTATTCGTATCACGTGAAAATCCTCTTCATCATTAGCCTGCGGTCTACTGCATCGTAAACTTGTGAACAATTGTGTAAATCCCCTCGTGAAAACAACATATCACAATGAACCAATTGAGTGTACTCTACTGTATTAAAGGAACCTTGGAGTTGAACGTATGATCTCTCTAGCAATCTTAGCATATAGAATACTTTGATCAAGAGAGAATAGAGTAGCCGTTGGACACTTTATTCTGCTATTAGCTGTTGGTCACAAAAATCACATCAACAATACGCTACCTCACCCACTCTCCTGACTACCCTATAAGGGCCATAGAACCTTGGTCTAAACTTCTTAGCACCACTCTTCTTCAATGAGAATTGTCTATATCGCTGCAAGCAAAGATAGACCAAGTCCCCAACCTCAAAGATACGCTTTGTCCTGTGTTTGTCAGGATAATCCTTCTGTTGATTCTAAGCATTCTGCAAATTATCCTTAAATGACTTAAGGATATCCTGATTCTCCTAAATTCAATCCTTGGCCTTGGTCGCCCTACTATCACCAAATGCCACATCCATAAATGAATAAGACTCATGACCGTTCAAAGATCTGAAGGGTGTCATCCCAATGGACATGTGATAGGTGGTATTATAGCAATACTCACCCAAACGTAACCATCTAACCCAGGCCCTCTGCTGCTCGCAACATAGTTGCACAGATAACCCTCAATCCACTTATTCACTCTCTTTCTGCTCGTCTATCTATGGGTGATAGCTGGTGCTCAGAGTCAACTTTGTACCCGACAATCTGAATAACTCCTGCTAGAAAGCACTGAGGAAGCGGCTGTCCCTATTGCTAACAATATGCTTTGGTAATCCATGTAATCTGAATACCTCTTTGAAGAATAAGTCTGCCACTTGGCGTGCCCTGTACTCTAATGGAATAGCCATGAAGTGTGCAAATTTAGTTAATCAATCAACCACTACGAAAAATACAATCTCGACCCTGTACCTTTGGAAGACCGGTGATGAAGTCCATCGATATGTTGTCTCACTTCTGTTTTGGGATGGGAAAAGGCTACAATAGGCCAACAGGGAAAGTGTGCTTTGACTTGTTCTGCTAACAAGTGGTGCACTCTCTAACATGGCGCAAAACATCATCTTTGAGGCCCTTCCAAGAGAACCTCTCTCTAATCTGTGTTGGCGTGGTTTTTGAGACCGCACCAACACAGAACAAAATTTCCCAACGGATACTCTATTCTCTCTTGAACAAAGTATTCAACATGCTAAGATTGCGAGTGAGTTCATGCTTTCAACTCCAAGGTTCCTTTAATGCGAATAGACTCAGTTGGCTGATGTGTATTGCTGTGTTCTTACGAGGGGACTTACACAATTGTTCAGACTTCTTGCAGTTAGCAGCTGGTATATGATTTGAAGGGGATTCTTGCGTGTATGATTTGGCAATATAGATCGTTTTCCTAAAGCTAATCGGAAATATGCAGAAACTAAAAAGTATAGGGCCTAAGAAACTTATGTTCTATTCTAAATGCAGGATATGTGGAGCTTTGTTTTAGTAGACTTCAACCGAATTTTCCCTAGCCTCGCATCGAACAGCCTCGGTAAAATTGGTGCAATCTTCAAAGGGAAAGCAAAGGATGTTCAAATTATGATTTAGCATACAAACACCATCACAACGACGCATATAAGCATACAAACCACAATCGAAGTTGAGCTCAAGGTAATTTCCAGTGGACCACGCAAGGCGAACTTATCATCAACAAGCCGCTAGTGGTATGGAATAAAGTGAAGCTACCTCAATAAAACACCACACATCAAAGTAAACTACTTGCATGAAATGAAAATTATGCTACTTGGATACGAAAGGAAGAAGAGACCTTGCTAGCTATTCATGACAAGACGAATTCCACCATCAATGAAAAGATCTATTATCATGAAAAGTGTTACACAACAATCTCCACAAAAGTTTTCAAAGGGAAAACTTTCTTTCTTCTCCACTATGCAAAAATATCTACAATGCTCTACTCTCTAGCCTCTAGCTCTATTGCTAATGTCTGATATCTGCTTCTAATCTAATGAATTACAATGAGGGGGACTCCCCCTTTATATAGCTAGCCCAGTCCAAAAGACGGCTAGGGTTACAATCAATAGAGTGGCTAGAATCATGCCACCTCAGCCCTAACCCTAAAAACTGCCAGAATGGGGAGTGGTACATTAAATGATCAAAGATTCCCACTCACTCCCAAAAATAGTAAAGGCAATAAATGCGCACAATCAGTCTTCTAGAAGATCCTCGTCCAGCAGTGCATTCCCATTATCCTTCTCTCTAGCTGCAAACTCAACAAATCTGCCAAGTACAGCTTCAACTTCCTGAACTGAAATGGGTGGGATACAATCTAGCTCAAACTCTAACACCGTGACTGAATGCTCATGCCTTGTACAAGATTTTCTCCAAGCGACTAAGAAATCTTGCGTGCTCTGAATCAAACTGGAGAAAGTAGAAGTGTTCTCGAAATCATCCTGTACAAAGGTCTTAACATCTGAAAAGAAAGGCACCAACCTACCCCTCAAATTATCAACATTAACCTCATACGGATTCAGCCGCCTAGCAAATATGGCCTCAAAGGTATTCTGAACTCCATCAATAATATTGGCCATGGCCTTATGTAACCTAGCTGAATCCGCCTGTGCCGCGTCGAAGAAACCACGCCCCGTGATCGCTGAAGAATACCATCTAGAGAAATCATATCTATCATTCTCCTGAATGACACCTCCATCAATCAGTAATCGCAACGGAACATGCCTCAATGCCTCAAGACGCTGAATTACTTTGCTCTGATAGATAGAAGCATCACCCCAAGCATGATCAACTGCCTCCATCCGTGCTAAAATACTAGAGGCCTGCTGAAAAGCAAAAGCAAGGTCCTCCATAAACTTTTCGGTCTCAGCACAAACTCCTGTGACCCACTTATCTGCTTCCTGTGCCATCTTTCCTAACTCTACCAAGCCACTGATTGATTCCCTAGGTATCTCTGCTGGAGGCTCTATTACTGGAATCTCCTGCCCTCGAGAACGAGACAACTGCTGTACATATCCAATCAAGGCCTTGTGTTCTCTTTTCAGTCTTTTATACTTTCCTTCCTTCTTGAATAACCTTTCTTTGAGGGCGAGGTAGGAGTTGTCACACTCCTCTACAATCTGCGCACCAGTGGGGCGTCCCAAATCCAAAGTCGTGACCACATAATTCTCAGGCACTGCTTCATTTCGGTCACAATCAACTTGAGGCACGGCAACATGAAGAGTACGGGAACCATCCTCTTCAGTGGAGATCTTCGAAAATTTTCTTGCCTTCTTCTTCTGTGGAGGTGCACTGATCCTGTTCAAAAAT
This sequence comes from Sequoia sempervirens, assembly GCA_007258455.2. Taxonomy (NCBI): domain Eukaryota; kingdom Viridiplantae; phylum Streptophyta; class Pinopsida; order Cupressales; family Cupressaceae; genus Sequoia; species Sequoia sempervirens. The sequence continues at coordinate 176,278 of VDFB02250173.1, forward strand.
TCTTCCATCTCAACTGCTGGATCAATCTCCTCACTGGGGCTCCTTCTCATTCTATCCTTAAGCCAATCAGGCACATCGTACTGTATATCAAAGGGTTGTTGTTCTTGTGCCTCTACCTCTCTAACTTGCTCAACTTCTATATCATTCTGGCGAGGCTCATCGTCCTCAAGTGGCTGAGTGTCTCCTGAAACTATATCATCATCATCATTCATAGCCGCCTCTAACTCCTGCTGAAACTGAGGGTCAGTAATAGTCCCCTCATCATCCTGCTGATCAGCCCTACCAGGTGCGTTGACGCTCTGGCCAACCGATTCCCTCCGTGGAGGCTGATTATTTTCCTATACTACCTGCACCTGATTCAATGCATTCCTCTGATCAGCAAACAAAGAAACCTCCTGTATACTTGGAGAACGTGTCTCCAATGGTGATGCAACTGTGACTCGTGGAGGTTCTGGCCGAGTAGGCTCCTGTCGAACTAGCTCTTTCCTTTTAGACTCTGGACCTCGTGTGATCTGTTTCTTTCTGCCAGTGGTGGGTGTCCTGTGATCTCCCATCAAATTGTAAGTCAAAGCAATTGACCTACTTTTCAATCTACTTACTCGCCTATCAACCCATGCTCTAGTGAATGTCAGGACAGGAATAGAAAGTGTATCTAAATCAGCAATCTCAGGTTCTGACCAATCTGGAGGTGGAAGTGGAGTATCTCTAACAGCTGCATAATCCGGATGAACAACATCCATATCCTCATTTACCTGGTCTGGAACCGGCACAACTTCACACTCCCTGATCAGAGTAATCGACAGCCGAGAGAACATTCTTTTCCTGACTTCAATCTCGTCAACTGCATCAGCCCAATAATCCTCAATGGTGGCCTTATGTTTAAACTCCTCTGACAGTACCCATTTGATGTTATGATGTGGATCGTAGTGCTGTCGGCTGGTGTGGTATGAAAAGTGATAAAATTGGAGTTCACTTTCAGCCTCTCTAGCTGCCTGTATTGAAGGACACACCTCATCCAAGTTGCCCATGACAATTGGAAATTCTACTCCTCCCTTCTTCTTCTTTTGAATTTTATCAAAGGCCAACAATTGCCTAGAATAGATATCTCTAGCATTAATATTCTATCTGTTGGGTACTTAGGCAGCCTATATGGGTACGATGAAAAACCTTGCAGCCTAATGTAAGAAAATTTTGGAAACTGTATGAACCAGCACCCATACCTTTCGATCAGCTCTTGGGCATCCCTTGAGATTCTGTGATGTAACCGCTCCTGAAGCAGTCTCATGATATACATGGTGAAGGAATCGTTGACACATTTGTAGTGAGTTGTGCTCGCCAAATGCAACTGTGGACAGGCATCATATATTTGAAACTGGTGGGAGCCACAACCGACAGGTTCCTTGTAAGAGATCCCTCTGTACTTCATCATACGTGCCAACATATAAATGATGTAAGAGCTCATGTAAAATGTCTTCGTCCTTCTCAAGCTCGGGAGTTGCTCATGCAAATTATCATTGATCATCTCGGCCCAATTGACATAGTCCTTCCCTTCCAGCACGAGGTTGATGTAGTAAAACATCCAAGGCTCAAAAATAAATGACTGTGCACAACCACCAACTCTGCTCAGCATCATGATAAGATCACAATATTCTTGCTTCAAGTCATCTGCAATGATTTGCTTTGGCAGCTTCGTTCGAGAAGGCTTGGGAGTGCTCATCCAGTGAGTGTTGATTGTCTCCGTGCATCTCTCGAATGCAGAAGCATACATTCGCTCAGCCCGCTCTCTGGATTTGTAGACCATGTTTCTGTGCACCAGGATCTCGAAAGCTTCACCAATGGCTGTTGGAGTAAGATTGGCTAGTACTTGGCCATCTGGTGACATGATCGATCTATGATCCTTCTCATAATAATTGGCGCACTCCATCATCAACTCCGAACATTGAATGGCTGGCGGGAAACCAGCAGCTGCATATAACCCGCTTCGAACAATGTTGTGCGAAGTGGTCGAAGGTCGATGATTTCCAATCCCCAACATCCTGTTCTTGAAGGTCTCTAAGTTGATGGAGCCCAAGTTGGTGTCTGTCAGCTTGCCCAACTTCGAAATAAACTTTGACTCTGGCATGAATGTTTTGCTCAGTTTCTTGATCACTGCTTGCCTGGATGCACCGTTGTTATCTTTGCCAGTCGCCCTTGCCTCAGCCATCTGCAACATAACAAACTTTCATCAGCAAATTAAATTTATAAAATAAATAAGACATTGGTGTAGGGGCTGCAGTCGACTTCAAGAAGCTGCAATAACTTTTCTTATTTGCAAACCTCAGCTTCTTCTCCAATAAAATCGAACTTCAACACTTAGAAAAGGTTTCTAAGTAGACTTCAGTGACTTCACTACTCTTCAGCAACTCCAATCTGCAACTTGAACTTCTATAAATTCGTATTTCACACCAGCAACCATCAATCAGCAAGTTCGCACCTTTTAGACAATTTGAAATACCTTCACTTCAAGGCGTCCCTCTTGGCATCAGCAACTTCAAGTTTCAATCAGCAACCAGCAAGTGCGCCCCTCTTGATTTCAGCAATATTTCGAACTTTCAACTCTTGCACTCAAGGCGTCCCTCAGCAAATTCGAACTCCAGCAATAGCAAGTTTTCAACGCCTTCAACTCAGCAACTCTTTGACTTAGCAAAAATTTCGAACCTCTTTGAGCAATTTTCAAACTTCAAAGCAAGTCGAATTCTCCTCAGCTGTGAAAAGGAAGTGGGAAACTTCTTCATTTTATAGCTCAAAATCGAATTCTAGAAGGAGCCAATTTTAGCCAGTGCATTAAACTTCCACTACTCCACCTCAAGAATTTGAATTTTCCCTCTCTGGTATTTCTGACACTTGTCTCTCGACGTCAGGAATCTTGTTCTTCTAGAAGTTAGACTTTGACTGGCATCTTTGAATTTATTTTCAAAAAATTTAATTTAAGTTCATCCTTTTAATTCACCAGCCGAAGCCCTGTCACTTGAATTTGAATTTAACTCTTCATCATCTCTAGAAAATTCATCTTCGAAGAATTCAATCAAAATCATTTAGGCAACTCATCTCGAATTCATCATTTAGAGAAATTTATTCTGAAAACACATTTTATTCATCTTGCCTTAGAGAATTTTAAAATTTCCCTTAGGAAAATTCACAATTTGAACACTGATTAAATTCTTCACTGAAAAAGTGTTTGCGAAGTGCGGAAGACTTGGAAATCCATCTATCATCGCAAATGTTCAGTACCCAGAAGAAAATTTTCTTTAGAATGCTTCGAATCCATGGGTTCCCAACGAACGGGTTCATTTAATTTTTAAAATTTTGAACCTTAGAAAAATATTATCTTCATCAAATTAAATTCATTCTTCGCCCGTGATCATCCTGTGTTGCTCCAACTTGAAGAACTTGAATTCATCTGCATTATCATCATTCTCTGACTTCATCACTGAGAAAATTTGCTCGTGCTTCACAAAGGAAAATTTCACCACCTTGAGCTCTAGGCGTATTTTCTAAGGGAGAAATTTTTATTTTTTTTGCCTTAGAAAACATTTAAATCATCTCTTAGGAAAATTTTGCCTTAAAATTTTTATGCAATCTTGCCACTTGCATTTTACTCCACATTGAAAAACACTTTTGAAGCTCCAACGCCTTAGAGGAAATTCCTTACTCACCACTTTAGGCGTATGTCATACTTAGAAGAATTTAAAATCACGCCTTAGCATTTTATTTCCACCCTTTGGCAATATTTTCTAACACTTACAACACTCATCACCTCTGGCGCCTAGCACTTTTGAAGAAAATCAAAAACTATGCCCAACATTCATCCTTCACCACCACACATGCCTTAGAAAATTCCTTACCACCTTGGGCGCATATAGCATTTGTAGAAGGATATTTAACTTCATCACGCCTAGGCAACACATCCATCACCTTGCAATATTTTCTAACACACCACCTTGGGCGCATTTTGGACTTGAAGAGGAATAACGCTTAGCATTCACCCTCCTTTACCACGCCTTTGAAGTATTCACTCATCTTTTACCTTATTTACCACCCTACACTCACCTTTACCACCTCAACTTGGGCGCATTTAGGCATGCAAGGAGGATGACTCTTCAACTTCACCTTTTTTTGTCTTCACTTGACCTTATTTGGGCGCATTTTGCCTATGGAGGAGGATGAAATATGTTGACTCCTTTGACCTGTTTGTCTTTTGGGCACATTTCACCCCTTGAGGAGGATGGGCGCATTTTTGGGGGTGAGGAGGATATCCACACTTAGAAAAAAAAATTTAACTTCCATGAACTTCCCTTGGGCGCATTTTGCTATGCCTACAGGATTAAAAATGTTGACTTTCATTGACCACTTGTACCTTGGGCGCATTTTGCCCCTGATGAAGGATAAACTTCATACTTAGAATTTTTTTGTGCTAGGCATTGCCTTGAAGGCGCATTTAGGCTAGGCAGAAGGATGAAAAGGCGTTGACTTCCTTTGACTTTCTCTAGCTTGGGCGCATTTTGGCCTGTGTGAAGGACGAGCTTCATTCTCAAAAATTTTCATGCCTCCTCATCAACTAGGCGCATTTTGCCATGGCTGCAGGATGAAAAGCAGACTTAGAAATTTTTTCATTTTGTTTTTCGCCAATTTTCATGCCCTGCTATTTATAGTAAGCCCTCTGATTTTGCATCTCTGAAGCTCGGAACGACTTGAAATTTCGCACACTGCACCCTCATGACCTTGTTGTCCCGTCGACACTGCCACTTTTAGCTGACCTGCTATTTTTAGCCCATTTTTGGTGGTGATTTACTATAAATAGTAACTGCTTACTTCTGGTGGTTCCACTGCTCCGATTAACTTGAAATTTAGATGAGGCGCTCCTCACCACGTGACCTGCCGGCTGACATTGACGCATGCACCTGACTTGCTATTTTTAGCCTGTTTCCAAAATGACTTACTATAAATAGTAAGTGCTCCGTTTGACTTGAAATTTTACCAGCAGATAGCCTGAAGGATGCTGATCGCGATGGTTTACATTAGTTTTCGAAAATTCTGAATTTTGACTCCTCTTTTCAGGCTCCGAAGTTGGAAACCCTAATTTGCTCTGCATGCGTATCAAATGATTTATGTTTGCTCTCGTTTATGTGGCATTGCGATCAGCTCATGATTTTGAACTGCTGGGAAGCGGCTGCCGAGACGCACCTGCTAAAAATAGTAAGTTCCTTATGAGTGGTTATCTCTGTTTGCATGTCACACCATCGCGAAGCTCTCGAAAAACCCATCAGGAATCATCCGACATGCAAAAGAAACCCTGACATGCAAACCCTAAAAATAGCCTCGGAAGACTGAATTCTGAAAGTTGTCGTCTCATTTTGCATGTTATACCACTATGAAGGTCTCGAAAAACCCAGAAGGAATATCCAGACATGCAAAGAAAAAACTCTGCATCTGAACCCTGAAATTTGTCCCAAAAGCTGGACTGCTAAAAATAGTAAGTTGTCTGTTTTCACTCAAATTTTGCACACGAGTAGCCTGATGTGCTCTGAATGCATTGTGACTGTCGGAATCTCAAAAATGTTGACGAATTGCCTGCAATTTCACACTTACTAAAAATAGTACCTCAGAATCTGATGAAAACTTGTTGAGAGCCTGTCGGAAACATGCTGGCAACAATGTTAAGCCCAATTTTCAATTTATTCACTTTGTTCAACCTCGGACTGACCAGGAAAGATGAAACCCTAATTTTCAGACTTGGTCAATTTCACGCTTAAATTTGATAGCGGGCACAATCCTCGAAAGGCGGACATCAGAAAAGAGACAGAGAGAGAGAGAGAGAGAGAAAAAAACCCAAGCCAAAAGACCAGAATGGAGCAAAAAAATTAGGGGGTCCCCATTTTGAATGGGGCGATGTGTGAAAAGGTCACAACAATCTGCCTGTAGGTCTTATAGAACCCCTGATGTCCTGCCAAAGTAGTGTCATGAATAGCTCTCAGAATTTGCTGCTTCAACTTAGATTCTGGAACCAAAACTATCCTATAGATGATATCATCCACTACCTTATACCTATCATCTTGAATTTTTCTATCCATCAACTCATAGGAAAATGCGTTCTTAGAGTACTCAAATAGAAGATGAGCTTTCCAATCTATTGAAATCTTAGACAAGGAACATATGGCGGGTTTCCTAGATAGAGCATCAACAAATATGTTCTTCCCCTTCACATACTCTATATCAAAGTCATACGCCTAAATATTACTAACCCATTTTTGTTGGCATACACTTAAGTCCTTCTACTCCAAGAAGTACTTCAGACTATTATTATCAGTCTTGACTACAAATCGCCCACCAACCAAATACTGCCTGAACTTCACCAATGCATGCATGATGGCGAGCATTTCCTTGTTGTAAAAAGAATACAATCTCTCAACATCTCGGAGCTTCCTACTCTCATAGGAAATGGGATGTCTATTTTGCATCAACACTACACCAATCCCCTCTCCCGAGGCATCACATTCCAGCAGAAAGGGCTGGGAGAAATCCGGCAATGCAAGAACTGGACAGGTACTTATGGCCTCCTTAAGTTTGTCAAATGCTCGTTGAGCCTTGCTGGTCCATCTAAAAGCACCTTTCTTCGTGAGGTCTATGAGAGCTGCCCCAAGGTGTGAAAACCCTTTAAAAAAACCTTTTGTAATAACTACATAGGCCAAAGAACCCTCACAGCTCCGTGAGTATCCTCGATGGTGGCCAATCTAAGATCACTTGGATCTTTTCTTGATGCACTTGAACTCCTTGTGCGTTGATAATGTGACCCAAGTACAATATCTTCGTCATCCCGAACTCACATTTGGAGGCTTTAGCATATAATGATTGTGCTTCCATAATACCCAATACCTCATCAAGATGCTTCAAGTGGTCCTCCCATGTTTTGTTGTATATCAGTATATCATCAAAGAATACAAGAGGGAACTTCCACAACTACTTATTGAAAATGTGATTCATCAAGGAATGGAATGTTGCGGAGCCATTGGTCAAACCGAATGGCATGACCAAGAACTCATAATGCCTATAGTGCAACCTGAAATCCGTCTTATAGATGTCATGGTCCTGCACTCTGATCTAGTGGTATCTTGATCTGAGATCTATCTTCGAGAAGAAGACAACCCCATGCAACTCATCTAATAACTCGTCAATCCTAGGAATTGGATTCCTATTTTTATTATCTTGTTGTTAAAAGCACGGTAATCAATACACATCCTGAGAGTTTCGTCCTTCTTAACCAACACCACAAAGGAGGCAAAAGGACTCGAACTAGGCCTAATATGTCCCATATCCAACAACTCCTTGATTGATTTCTCAATCTCATCGTTAAATTTCTTGGGATGCTGGTAGGGAGTAGTAATGACTGGCTTGGCCCCCTACTCAAGCTCAATGGTATGCTCAAATCCTCTGTTAGGTGGCCTCCCTAGAGGAATATCACTGGAAAATACTATGACTATGCAATGCCTCTGGCAAATCATCCTGATAATGCTTAGGCCCGCTATCCATGTACTCAAAGGAAATCAGACATTGTGTTGCCCAAGCAACATCACCATGTCTAAATATGTTCTCCATTCTTTTTGCTAAAACAACTCTAGGAGCACCATTAGACATTCCCCTAAAGACAACTTTCCTACCACCCACCTTAAGCTTGAATTCCATAGTATGGAAGTTTTGTGAAGACTTCCCAAGTGAGTGTAACCACTGGATGTCCAAAATAGCATTGGTGTCTCCTAAGTCCACCACGTAGAAATCATTAGTAACTGTATAGTTACCTATTGTGATGCTCGTCTGAGGTGTCTTCTGCATACAAGAAATTTGATATCCATCTGCAAACATGACATTAAACCCCTCATGCTCAACTATTTGCTAACCCTTCTTGGTAACCATAGGAAAGTCTATAAAGTTGTGGGTAGCCGCACTATCTATCAGAAATATGACCCTCTATCCCTATAACACTCAACAAACTCTGAAAGAGTTGAATTTTAGTGTACCAGACATGTTGTGACCTTTTCACACATCACCCCATTTCAAATGGGGACCCCCCTAATTTTTGCTCCATTCTGGTCTTTTGGCTTTGGTTTTCTCTCTCTCTCTCTCTCTTTCTGTCTCTTTCTGCTGTCCGCTTTCCGTGGATGTGCCCATCTATGAGCTTAAACATGAAATTTTGGCTAAGTCTATAGAATTAGGGTTTTGAGTCTTCAGGCCAGTCTGAGGTTAAATGAAGTGAATAAATTGAAAACTGAGACTAACGTTGTTGTCAGCATGCTTCCAGCAAGTCCTCAGCAAAGTTTCATCAGATTTTGGCAACTTACTATTTTTAGTAAGTACTAGATTTGGGGCGTTCTCTCAGCACTATTGAAGTTCTCTCAATCACACTGCATCCAGGACATGTCAAGTTGCTCGTCTGCAAGTTTTGAGCCAGAACGAACAACTGTCTATTTTTAGTAAGTACATCTTCCGAAGCAGATTTTAGGGTTTATATGTGAAGTTCTTCAATGCATGTCGGGAGATTCTTTCTGGGTTTTCTGAAACCTACGCGATGATGTAACATGCAAAATGAGACGATGACTTTCAGTATTCAGCCTTTAGAGGCTATTTTTAGGATTTGCATGTTGAGATTTTCTTTGCATGTCTGAACATTCCTTGTGGGTTTTTCGAGGGCTTCGCAACAGTGTAACATGCAAACCGGGATCTTGACTTTTTTAGAAGCTATCTTCCGAGGCTATTTTTAGGGTTTGCATGTCAGGGTTTTCAACGCATGTTGAGTGATTCTTTATGGGTTTTTTAAGAGCTACGCAATGGTGTGACATGCAAAGCAAGATGATCATTTTTCATAAACTTACTATTTTTAGCAAGTGCATTCCGGCAATTGCCCAGCGCATCGGAATCACAAACAGGGCGAAGTGCAACAGAAACGAGGTCAAACGGAGGTCATTTGATATACATGCAAGTCAAATTAGGGTTTCCAACTTTGGGACCCAAAATGAGGGGTAAAATGTCAGAATTTTCGAAAACCGGTGTATCCCACCGCAATCAGCATCTTTCAAGCTATCCACCGGTAAAATTTGAGGGCAATCAGAGCACTTACTATAAATAGTAAGGCGTTCCAGAAACTGGCTAAAAATAGTAAATCAGCAGCAAGCGCCAGTGTGAACGGGCAAGTCATCCAATGAGGAGCACATCATTCAGATTTCAAGTCAAACGGAGTTGTGGAGGTCTCAGAAACAGGCAGTTCCTATAAATAGTAAACCACCTTCAGAAACGTGCTATAAATAGCAGGTCAGCTCAGAATGGCAGTGTGAACGGGCTAAGTAGGTCATGAGGATCCTGTGGTTAAAATTTTGAATCGATCCGAGCTTTAGAGATGTGAAAATCAAAAGACTTACTATTTATAGTAAGTCTTAAAGCACGAGCAGGCAACTGGAAAAATGGCTAAGTCTGAAGCTTATCCACCTTGACTTCCTAAGTGTGCCCAAGATGACTGGCAGAGGGTTGAAAAAGTTTAAGTCCGAACAAAATCCTCCTCCACCCTGAAATTGCGCCCATCTTCAAGCCAAGTTGCTAAAATTGTCTAAGGCACTGAGTTCATCCTGTAAGACCCTCCAAATGCGCCCTCAAGGAGAAATAAACTGATAGAAGCTAAAATTTTCTAAGGCATTGCTAAATCTGCCTCATACCCCCAAATGTGCCCATGTAAGGTGAAGGTGTTTAATATTTTCTAAAGCATGAAGTTTGTCCACTTCCACATGCTAAATGCACCCTCAAGGTAATGGAAGCTACAAAATATTCTAAGGCGTGAAGTTAAGTCCTCCTTCATGTATGAAATGTGCCCTCATTCTAAGTCAAGGCTTTATCCTCCTCCACTATCAAAATACGCCCAAAGTTTATCCTTCTCCCTATGAGAAATGCGCCCATGCTTGATAAAGTCAAAGAGGTCAAGGCGTTTATCCTCCTCCATGTGTGAAATGCGCCCATCTCAAGTGCAAGGTAAAGATGAAAGTACAGGTAATTATAAAATTACTAAGGCATGCAAACTTGAAGCTCAACCTATCAAATGCGCCTTAGACTGGACAAGAAATTGCTAAGGCGTTGAAATTTAAAGTAGATGCCTTCAAATGCGCCTTGCCTTGCATGGAAAAATCAAGAAATATTCAAGGCGTGGAAACTTGAAGTCCCCCCCTTTGAATGCGCCTTTGACTGGAGAAAAACTTGGAATATTCAAAAGCATGCATGAAGTGGGCCCCATCCCATACGCCTTGACTTGTAAAGGAAGTGTTCTACATTTGAAGTTTGACCCCATGCATGTGCCTTAGCTATTTAAGGAGGCCTTGAGGAATCTTTAAGTCATTCAAAATTTGAAGTGGGTCCCTTTGATGTACGCCTTGACTTATGGAGAGCTAGAGAAAAGTTAAGTATAGAAAACTTGAAGCTCTACCCCTCATGTGCGCCTACCTCAAGGAGTTGATAAGAAACTTTCTAAGTGTCACAAAATGGATGTAGAAGGGGTGAAATGCGCCCACCTTATAGAGGGAACTCGAGAACTTTCTAAGGCATTAAAATCAAAGCTTCAGCACTCATATGCGCCCAAGTAAAAAAAGAGTAATTTGTGGGCTAGGAAATTTTCTAAAGTAAGGAATTGGAAGTGCAAAGGGCTAAATGCGCCCAAATGCCAAGAGGTGGCTTGAAATTTTTTAAGGCAAGCTAAAATGGAAGTTCATGCGCCCGTGCTAGTGATGTTATTTGAAATTTTTCTAAAGCATAAAATTCCACCTCTAGGGGAAAATACGCCTGGGCTTGAAGAAGTGATAAAATTTTCAAAGGCATGGATAAAATTGGCCTAGATAAGTCAAAAGGTGCCAGCTTCGCGAAGGTGATAAATATTTTCAAAGCAGTGCAGGAAAATACGCCCAGGGATGAAGAATTGGAATAAATTTGATGAGAAATATTTTTCTAAGGTTTAAAAATTCAAAAAATTAAATGAACCCCTTCGTTTGTAGACCCATGAATTCAACACGTTTTGAAGGGAATTTTCTTCTGGGTATTGAAGATCTTCAACAAGGAAGGGATTTTAAAGTCTTCTGCACTTCGCCAAGGCTTTCAGGATGGAGATTTTTGATCGGCACTTGAATAATGAATTTTCTAAGGGGGAAAATCAAAAAAATTTCTAAGGCAAGGAATAAATGATGGCTAGATGATTTTTGATCAAGTTCCTGATGAAAACATTTTTTTCTCGAGCCAGAGTTGGATGAAATATCAGAATGAACGCCTCAGCCAGTGAAATGAAAAGGGAGCAATTAAATTAATATTTTCACAAGGTGATTTCAAAGTGCTAAAGTGAAGTACGCCCAAGCAGAGTACAAGATGGAAATTTGGCTAAAGGCATGAAGAATTTAGGGATGAAGTGAAACTCGAATATCAGGATGATATGCGCCCATGATGAAAGGTTGTAAAGAGGGCAAAGCCTGCTGGAGAAAAAGAGATGATCCCTATCAGATTCGGAGGTCATTCAAATCTTGGAAGTCAAAGCATGAAAATTAGGTAGATAAGGTGAGTTTATATTATGAAGTGTTCTGATACTCTTCTCCTTGCTTGTTTTGCAGGAGGAATGTCGAGACTAGGCGGTGATGACTTGAAGTGATGAAGCAAATAGTCCAAGATGATAGAATCATGAAGCGAATACTTGGAGAAAATGGCTAAGTGTCGAGACCTAGTATGTGCCCAACTCAGGTGGCAAAGAAGAAATGTTTTCAAAACTCAAGATGAAGGGAAAGTTGGAAACCCAAACATTAATAATCATCCTCATGCAATTCAGAGTTAGAGAATGTCAATTGAGAAGAAAATCATCGTCGAGTAGGGGAAAGAAGTTGTCGCCTTGGAGTCAGATCGAGAACGTGCCTGCCATACCCTTTCAAGAAGTTGAAGCAATGATGATCAAACTCATCCAGTTTGCAGTCAGAAGAACGGTGTGAATGCGTTTACAAACGGGAATCTTCTAGAGGATGGTGGACATTAATTGTTCATTTATTACTCCACTCCTCTTTTTAGGGTTAGGGCTGAGGTGGCACAATTTGGGCCATCCATTTGATTGTAATCTGAGTCGTCCGTTGGACTTGGCCAGCTATATAAAGGGGCATCCCCCCTCATTTGTATCTCATGAGCTTAGAGGTCAGACTAGAGAGTAGAGCAGAGAGACTTTAGTTGTAATAGCTTAGCATAGCATAGTTTGAAGGAAAAGGAAATTTTTCCCTTGAAAACTTTGTAAGAGATTGTTATGAAAACTATTATAATAAAAGATCTTTCATTGAATGGTGAATTCATCTTTGTTATAAGCAGCTAGCAAGGTTTCTTCATCCATTCTACTTCAAGTAGCGTAAAGTAGAGTAAAGTAGCGTAATTTCATTTTCATGCACGTAGATGTTAGCTGTGGATCCGTGGTGTTAGTCAAGGCGGCTTCATTTTGATCCATACTACTAGCGGCTTGCTGACGGAAAGTTTGCCTTGTGTGGTCAACTAGAAATCATTGCAAACTTAACTTCGATTGTGATTCATGTGTTTGTATGCGTCGTTCTGATGGTACTTACATGTTGAGTCGTAATTTGAAAACCTCTCGTAACTCCCTTGAAGATTGCACCGACTTTGTGTAAGTTGTCCAACGTGAGGCGGAGCAGAGTAGGTTTGAAGTCTGTTGAGATTGATACCACATCCCGTCTTAGAGTAGAATTTAGAACCTTCTTATCCCTACACTCATTTAAATTCAGTTCATTCCTGGTTAGTATTAAGAAACTTGCACTTACCTGCCAAATCATCCGAATTACATGAAAGCCCTTAATCTATTCTCTGCTATCAGTTGCCGAACAATTGTGTAAGTCCCTTCGTGATACCAGCAAAATCACAACGAACCAACTGAGGGTATTCTATTGCATTATCGGAACCTTGGAGTTGAAAGCATGAACTCTCTCGCAATCTTAGCATGCTGAATACTTTGTTCAAGAGAGGATAGAGTATCCGTTGGGAAACTTTATTCTGTGTTGGTGCGGTCACGAAAATCACATCAACAAGACATAGTCACAAGAGCGCCACCCTTCACTCCCTTACGTGGTGTCTCATTGGCTCCCAATTGCTCATCATTTGACTCACTATGTTCGCTGCCCTAGTTATGATCAAATTTCTCCTCTTCCTCACTATCAAAAACTATTTGTATATAATGCACCTTTCCCTTACCAAGATACCTGTGCCCTAGTTCCCAAGGCTCCTTGCAGCTAAAACACAGTTTATTTCGCCACAACTCCTATCGAGTCTCATCACCCATTCTATTTTTCTTGGGCCACTCTTTCTAAAATGGTTTCTTGAGAGGTAGAACCCTTTGACTGAGATTTTTCTTCAAATTAGCAGAATCCATGTCCCTAGCTTTCTTGATTGCCTCCTGTAACGAGATAGGATTGAACACTTTGATCCAACCCCTTAGAGGATTCGTCAATCCATCGATAAATAAAACTAACAACCTCCTCTCTAATATATCAGTAACCAACATAGAGTCTCTAGAAATCAACAATGTAACTATCAACCGATCCCCACTATTTCAACTGAGCCAACTCCTTGAAATGGAGTTCAGGGTCCTTTTTATCAAACCTCTCAATTAATCTTTTTGTAAACTCCACATAAGACGTGATCTGATCATGGCCCATGGTGACCATACCATGATGCCACTGCTTGTGAGCAATTCCATCTCGATGTATGGAAGCGTATTTGATTGCTTCCTCTTTTGGCATCGGATTCAACTGGAAGTATGTATCAACCTTTTGAATGCAAGCATGTGCTGAAGTCTTCCTTGAACCATCAAAGAAGGGAAAGCTCAATTTACCAACCTTCCTCCTAAGATCATTGTGATGCTCTTTATTGCTCCTATTGGGCATATGTTCACGGAGGGAGATATTGTGCTAGAAACCTAGACTTGCATCAACCCAATCCTGTCTAAGTTGTTCCTGTATCTCTATCAATGTGGGCTCATTTCCTTTTTGAATCTCTACTCTGGGTGGGAAAATATACATTAAAGGCCTTGAACTAGCAGGAGTAGAATGCCGATTCGACATCCTATTATTAACCGAATTATCCCCTTGGACATTATTGCCACCGTTATTGCCATTTTGGTTATTACCATTATTGTTGTTATTATTGAGCAAGATCTGTGCCATTAAATCCATCAACTGATTCATACTGATTTGTTGCTATTTGTTCTACCAACAATGCATTAAGGTCTTCCCCTCTTTGGTCTTCCCCTCTATCACCTATCTCTGCCTCTCTATGTGCACCACCTCCTATAGAAGAATCAATACCACTGCCTGAAGGAGATCTATGATGTATTCCCATTATACCTGAAGAAAATTCCCCTTCTGGAACCTGAGTAGGTTTCCACTGTTTCTTTATTTCTCTATTATAATATCTTCTCTCTTTATCACTCGTGAAAACCACAAGCTGGCAGGAAAACCAGCTCTGATACCACTGTCAAGACCCTTACCCAAGATAGCGAAATTTTCACGATTATCCCCAGTTTGACAATACAAGCATTTAGTCGAACAGTTTACTTGCTTGTTGTTCTGAGTTGCTTTCAGATGGTATTTAAATAGAAATTGCATACACTAAACTCATCATATGAACTACTCCACTACTTTCAATGATTTAGCATTTACATTTAACCATTGCATCATAAAGGTAGATGGAAATCACAACAACAAAATATTACTGAACAACTAATATTCATGTTCCAAGTTGACAACATTAATTGCACATATCTGATATTCAAATTACAAAATGGAGAATTAAATGCAGGAATTTCTGAATATATAACAGCACCTTATGAGACGCAACAGCTAGCATTAGATAATCTCAGATTATTGAAGATTGGCGCTAGTATTAGCAGACCAAACCCCTCATAGCACTCCACCCACCCTTGGTGATGGATCACGGCAGGTAGGGAAGGGCAGCAGTAGAGTTTCAGAGGCCCACGATCTCCTTATTTCGCCTCACGCTCAACCTCAATGTCCACAGCACACACATAAAATGCCAATGATCCCTCCACTAGCAAATGATGAATGATGAACTGATAAGACTGCCACGATTTTCCCTGGATTAAGTCGCCCAACTCAACATGATTATCCCAATGTCATCGATCAGCAAAATGAAGTGGAATGTTGCAATAAATCACAAACTCCTTTGAAAATTAAAACGCCTCCCTTGATACAAATCGACCAGTAGATGAGGAGGGTTTGAAATTGATCAAAATTAGATATATTGACACCTCTGCAAATTTGTCTCTGAAGGAGACTCACAAATTTGAAACAATCCAAACTCCACAGGGTAGGGTGGATAGTTTCACCACCGAACCTTGTAAACCTCAAGCTCCCTGACCTTCACAAACAACCACGAAGAAATAATAAATTTCAATAATGAAAAGAGCCTCCAAAATGAATTATTATATCTTCCCATGGATGCTCTTCCAAAATACCTTTTCCTTCACAAATATTAAATTTAAATAATTGAACTTTTGACTTTAGGAGGGAAATCAAATAAAGTGACTTTATAATATTATAATTAATTAATATTATTCGTATTATTTACTTGCGAAGAATAATATTAAATAATCAATAATTACCTCCCTTATTTTTATTTAATGGCTTATGGGAATTAAATAAGCCATTAAACCATCTAGACTATCAATTGGAAGGGGACATTACAAAGACAACAAAAATGGGTTAGCAAACTCCAAGTTTATGACTTTGACATTGAATATGTCAAAGGGAAGAGGAACATAGTGGCTGATGCTTTGTCAAGAAGGCCACATTTGTGCTCAATTTTAGAGATATCAGCAGATTGGATGGAGAAAACACAAGCTGAATATGCAAAGAATGCCCTTGCAAATAGCATTCTTGATGGCTCATTACAAGATGACAAGTACAAGGTAAGCAATGGTCTCATTTTCTACAAGGAAAGTATTATGTTGGTCCCTGAATCCAAGATCAAAACGCAGAATTTTAAGACATTTCATGACATTCCTATGGCTAGTCACCTTGGGTATTACAAATCATACAAGCAGATCTGTGAGAGATTCTCATAGAAGGGGATGAAGGATGATATTCTCAAGTATGTTCATGAGTGCCAGGTGTGAGAAAAAAATAAAAATGAGCATACTTAACCTACTAGTTTATTGTGGCCCTTACCCATTCCTACTTGGAAGTGGGAAAGCATCTCGATGTACTTTATTACAAGGCTTCCCAAGCTACATACTACAGGGGAAGTATTGTATCTATGTGGTAGTGGAAAAGTTGAACAATTTTTCTCACTTTTTTGCTATTTCAGTAGGGTATATAGTGATACAGGTGGCAGATTTGTTCTTCAGAGAGGTGTTTAGACTCCATGGAGCACCTAAGACCATCATTAGTGACAAAGACAAAAATATTTACGAGTTTGTTTTGGTAGGAGTTGTTCAAATTGTGTGGTACAGACTTGACTCCTAGCACTACCTATTGTTGTGACCTTTTTCACACATCGCCCCATTGCAAATGGGGACCCCCTAATTTTTGCTTCGTTTCGAACTTTTGGCTTGATTTTAGTTAGTTTTCTCGTTGTCTCTCTCTCTCTCTTTCTGTCCCTTTTCTACTGTTTTCCTTTCTGGGGATGTGCCCGTCTGTGAGCTTAAATGTAAAATTTCGGCCAAGTCCATAGAATTAAGGTTTGCACTTTTTGGTCCGTTTGAGGTCAAATGGAGTGAATAAGTTGAAGTCTAACCTTGGTGTTGCAGTCAGTGTGCTTCCAGCAAGCTCCCAGCTAAATTTCAGTGAAATCTGGCAACTTACTATTTTTAGTAAGTGTGCAATTCAGGGCGTTCTCTCAGCACTTTTTAAGTTTTGAGCATCATGATGTATTCAGAACACGTCAAGCTGCTCATCTACAAATTTTGAGTTGAAACGGACAAATGTCTATTTTTAGCAAGTTCAGCTTTTGGTGCAGATTTTAGGGTTTATATGCAGAATTCTTCAATGCATGTCTGGAGATTCTTTCTGGGTTTTCTGAAACCTACGCGATGGTATAACATGCAAAATGAGATGATGACTTTCAGTGTTCAGCCTTCAGAGGCTATTTTTAGGGTTTGCATGTCAGGGTTTTCTTTGCATGTCTAGGTTTTCTTTGCATGTCTGATGATTCTTTATGGGTTTTTCAAGAGCTACACAGTGATGTGACATGCAAGGCAAGATGATTAGTTTTCAGAGACTTACTATTTTTAGCAAGTGCATTCCGACAGCTGCCCAGCGCATTAGAACCACAAACAGGGTGAAGTGCAACAAAAACAAGGTCAAACGGAGGTCATTTGATGTACATGCAAGTCAAATTAGGGTTTCCAGCTTCGGGACCCAAAATGAGGGGTAAAAAGTCAGAATTTTTGAAAACCGGTGTATCCCACTGCAATCAGCATCTTTCAAGCTATCCACCGGTAAAATTTGAAGGCAATCGGAGCACTTACTATTTATAGTAAGGAGTTCTAGAAACTGGCTAAAAATAGTAAACCAATGTCAGACGCTAGTGTGAACAGGCAGGTCATCTGATGAGGAGCACCTCATTCGAATTTCAAGTCAAACGGAGTTGTGGAGGTCTCAGAAACAGGCAGTTGCTATAAATAGTAAACCACCTTCATAAATGTGCTATTTTTAGCAGGTCAGCTCAGGATGGCAGTGTGAACAGGCTAAGTAGGTCATGAGGATCCTGTGCTTAAAATTTCAAATCGATCCGAGCTTTAGAGATATGAAAATCAGAGGACTTAGTATAAATAGCAGGGCATGGATAAACAGGCAGAAGCAGATGAAAATTTCTGTGGAAATTCGTCCACCTCCACCTTGGAAATACGCCCACCTCAGTAGGAAAGCATGAGATAAAAAAATTTCTAAGGCATGAAGATATCCTGCTGGATATGTCAAATGCGCCCAACTTGCCTTGTGGTGGTTATGAAAATTCAAAGTGTTGAAGATATCCTGCAAGTACCTCCAAATGCGCCCTCTTCACAAGCATGAGATAAAAAATTTCTAAGGCATAAGTCTCATCCTGTAGGTACCCCCATATGCGCCCAAAAAAGGATGAAGGTGTTGGAAATTATCTAAGGTTTGAACAATATCCACCTTGATCCTCCATATGAGCCCATCCTTCACCCCATGCTGAATGCGCCCATGAAGCTATACTCATCCTCCACTAAATGCAAAATGCGCCCATACTCAAAGAGAAGTCAAAGAGGGGTCAAAGGCGTCAATGTGAAATCCTCCACCCTATGCCAAATGTGCCCATCCTCCTCAAGGTAGGAAATGCGCCCAGGTTTAAAAAGAAGTCAAAGAGTCAAAGTGTTCATCCCTCTCACCATGTTAAATGCGCCCATGTGCATGCAGGCTAGAATAATCCATGGCGTTGAAGTTAAGTCCACCACACATATGAAATGCACCCAACTTGGCCTAGAAGAGACAAAAAAATGTTGAAATTCCTCTCAGCATATGAAATGCGCCAGAATAAGCTGGAAGAAGACAAAAGAGTTGACTTCCACCTCTACCCTTTGAATGCGCCCAAGATGGAAATGAGGTGGAGTAAAAGTTGAGTCCCTCATCACATGCTAAATGCGCCCATGCAAGGTTGGTGGATGAGAGAATATTTTAAGGCGTGATGACTTATGCCAAGCGTTGAAATTAAGTCCTCTTCAATAGGCTATATGCGCCATGAGGGAGATGAAGTGGTAAATATTGCTAAGGCATTGAAATAAATTAAAGTCCTCTTCAACGTGCTAAATGCGCCAAGATACAAGATGAAAAAAAAAAAAAATATGCTAGGCGTGGCTAATATCCTCCATGACATACAAGATGCGCCCATGCATTGAAGAAAATTGTCTAAGTGAGTTGATTAAAAAAAAAAAAAATTCCTCACCACAGGCAAAATGAAAATTTTCTAAGGAAAAATTCAAAATGTGCCTATGTTAGTGATTTTAATTTAAAATTTCTTAAGGCACAAAGTTTTATCTCTAGAGGAAAAATATGCCTGAGTTGGAGAGGACTTGAAATTTTCCAGAGGCATGGATAAGAATTGGCTTAGATATGTCAAAAGGTGCCAGCTTCACAAGGTTGATGAGAATTTTCAAGACAGAGCAGGAAAATATGCCCAGAGATGAAGAATTGGAATAAATTTGATTAAAATTATTTTTCTAAGGTTTGGAAATTCAAAAATTAAATGAACCCCTTCGTTTGTATACCCATGAATTCAACACATTCTGAAGGGAATTTTCTTCTGGGTATTGAAGATCTTCGACAAGGAGTGGATTTTAAAGTCTTCTATGCTTCACCAAGGCTTTTGAGATGGAAATTTTGATTAGCACTTGAATAATGAATTTCCTGGGGAAAACTTAAAAAATTTCTAAGGCAAGGAATAAATGATGTTTTAAGTGATGAATTTGAAATTGAATGACTAGATGATTTTTGATCAGGTTCCTGATGAAAGCAATTTTCTCGAGCCAGAGTTGGATGAAATGTCAGAGTGAACGCCTCAGACGGTGAAATGAAAACAAAAGTTCAGGTCTTCAAATGCGCCCTAAAGGGGATGAATGATAATGTGGAAATATTCTAAGGCATGAGGAATTTAAAGGCAAAAGTTGTGCTAGAGAAAAATGATGAACCCTATCAGATGAAGAGATCACTCAGAGCATGAAAATCATAAGTAAGGTAAATTTATATTATGAAGTGTTTTGATATTCTTCCTTTTTGTCTGTTTTGCAGGATGAACGTCGAGGCCAGAGCACAATGACTTGAAGTGATGAAGCACGATGATATTACAACCTTCGAAGGGAGATAAAGTTATGAGTTTCGAGTTCTTCCACGAGATCTCGGTTGCACCCAAAACATGAAAAAAGAAAAGTTGCAAGAAATGGCTAAGTGTTGGAGTATCTCCTCGAAGACCCAATGTGCACCCAACGCAGTCAGGCGGGTGGCAAGGAAGAAATGATCAGGTCCAGGATAGGAAAAGATGAAGGCCCAAAGGTTAGAAATGATCTTCAAGTACTTCAAGGTTGAAGAACAACATTAAAGAGGAAAATCATCATCAAGCAGAAGAATGAGGTTGTAGTCTTGGAATTTCAAAATGAGAACGTGCCTGCCATGCCAGAAGTTGAAGCTGTTTGATCAAGTCTGCAGTCAAGAACAAGAACAATGTGAACGCGTTTCAAAACTAGAATCTTCTAGAGGGATGGACATTAATGGCTCATTTACTACCCCACTCCTCTTGGTGGCAGTTTTTAGGGTGAATCTTGTTTAGGGCTGAGGTGGCACAATCTGGGCCATCCAGCCGATTGTAATCTGAGCCGTCCGTTGGACTTGGCCAGCTATATAAAGGGGCATCCCCCCTCATTTGTACATCATTAGAATAGACATTGAGTTAGACAGTAAACATAGAGTAGAGGGACAACTTAGAAGTAGCTTAGTATAGATTGATAGTGTAGTTGAAGAAGAAGGAAAGTTTTTCCTTTGAAAACTTTGTAAGAAATTGTTGTGAACACTCTCTCAATAAAAAGAGTTTTTGTTGATGATGATCTCGTCTTTTGTTGTGAGTAGTTAGCAAGGTTTCTTAGTCCTTTTGATTCGAGTAGGATTTTAAAGTAGAATAAATTTCATTTCATGCAAGTAGTTAATGATTGTGGAATGTGGTCTTCAATTTGAGCAAACTTCGTCTATCCATACCACTAGTGTGTTCACTGATGGTGAATGCGCCTTGTGTGGTCAACTGGAATATCGTGTACTTAACTTCGATCATGATTTGTATGTTTATATGCGTTGTTGTGATGGTATTTTCATGCTAAGTTGTGATTTGAACACCTTGAACTACTCTAAAGATTGCACCGGTTCTGTGGAGGCTGCCCGAAGCGAGGCAAAGCAGAGCCTGGTTGAAGCTTGTGAGAATTGATCGGCATGTCCCACACCTTACAGTAGATTAGAGCCTTCTTAACCCAACACTATTTACATTCAATACCTTCTGAAACAAGAACTTTATAGACAAACCTTTCGAGCATTCGAATTCCTTTCTCCGCTGTCGAACAATTTCGTAAGTCCCCTTGAAATACCAGCAAATCACATCGAGCCAACTGAGACTATTTGCACTAAAGGAACCTTGGAGTTGAACGCACGAACTCTCTCGCAATCTTCGCGTGCTGGATACTTTGATCAAGAGAGAATAGAGTAGCCGTTGGCGACTTTATTCTGTGTTGGTGCAGTCACGAAAATCACATCAACACCTATCACCCCTAGATTGATGGATAGACAAATATTATTAATAAATGAGTGGAAGGATACCTAGCAATTATGTTTTAGGACAACATAAGGTGTGGGTTAAGTGGTCTCATTTGGTGAAGTTTTGCTACAACTCCACTTTTCACATGACTATCAAGATGTCTCTTTTTATGGTTTTGTATGGTTATGAAGCTCCTAGCCTCATTGACTTACTTTTTGGAGATTGCAGAGTGCCTAGAGTTAGAGATCTTATTTAGGAGAGTCAAGACATTATAAGATCCATGAGGAATAATATATAGCATGCGCAAAATCAGCAGAAGTTGTACGCTGATCAACATCACATTGAGCAGGTATTTGAGGTAGGGAACATGGTTTACTTGAGATTGCACCTTATAGGCAGTCCACTCTCAAGAAGAGTGGGTCAAAGAAGCTTAAGCCCCACTTCTACGGACCATTCAAAGCCACTAGGAGGATCTGAGAGGTGGCTTATGAGCTTGAGCTACCTGAGAGTAGCAAGGTGCACAATGTCTTCCACGTTACTTTCCTTAAGAAGGCACTTGGACGAAATGTCATTCCTTCTACAGAGTTTTGTCCTGTTGTGACCTTTTCACACATCGCCCCATTCAAAATGGGGACCCCCTAAATTTTTGTTCCATTTTGGTCTTTTGGCTTTGTTTTTCTCTCTCTCTCTCTCTTTCTGTCTCTTTCTGCTGTCTATCTTTCCGGGATGTGCTCGTCCGTGAGCTCAAACATGAAATTTTGGCCAAGTCTGAAAATTAGGGTTTTGAACTTTCCAACCAATTTGTGGTCAAATGAAGTAAATAAATTGAAGATTGAGATTAACATTGCAGTCAGTATGCTTCCAGCAAGTTTCCACTGAAGTTTCATCAGATTCTGGCAACTTACTATTTTTAATAAGTGTGCAATTCAGGGTATTCTCTCAGCACTTTTGAAGTTTTGATCGTCACACCGCATTCAGAACACATCAAGCTGCTCGTCTGCAAATTTTGAGCTAGAACAGACAACTTGCTATTTTTAGCAATTCAGCTTCCAAAGTAGATTTCAAGGTTTATATGCAGAATTCTTCAATGCATGTCTGGGGATTCCTTCTGGGTTTTTTGAAACCTACGCAACGATATAACATGCAAAATGAGATAATGACTTTCAGAGTTCAGCCTTTGGAGGCTATTTTTAGGGTTTGCATGTCAGGGTTTCCTTTGCATTTCTGGTGATTCCTTGTGGGTTTTTCAAGAGCTTCGCGATGATGTGACATGCGAAGCAAGATGATTGGTTTTCATCGAATTACTATTTTTAGCAGTTCCATTCCGGCGGCTACCCAGCGCATCAGAACCACAAACAGGGCGAAGTGCAACAGGAACGAGGTCAAATGGAGGTCGTTTGATATGCATGCAAGTCAAATTAGGGTTTCCAGCTTCACAGGGGTGATTAAAAGTTTTCAAGTCAGAGCAAAAAAGCACTCACAAGAATGAAGAACAAGAATAAATTTGTTGAAAATTATTTTTTCTAAGGTTCAAAATTCAAGAAAATTAAATGAACCCGTTCGTTGTATACCCATGAATTTGACAAGTTCTGAAAGAAATTTTCTTCTGGGTATTGAAGATTGTCGACAAGGAATTGAATTTAAAGTCTTTTGCACTTCGCTGAGGCTTTCGAGATGGAGATTTTAATCGGAACTTGAAATAATGAATTTTCCTAAGGAAAATTTAAAATTTTCTAAGGCAAATTGAATAAAATGTGTTTTCAAAGGAAAAATGCTTCAGACAATGAAATCGAAATGAATTGCCTAGATGAATTTGATCAAGTTCTACGTGGGATAAATCTTCCAGAACATCAGGATAAATTTAAATGACAGAGCTCCGGGTGGTGAAATTAAATTTCTTAAAGAATGAATTTGGAGTGAATATTTTCAAAAGTAAATTAAAAGTACGCCAGTCAAGTTGAATTCTTTGAAATTCTAGAAGGTCAAGATTCCAGGCGTCAGGTGACAAGTGTTGCAAATGCCAGAGGAGGGAAATTCGAATTCTTGAAGAGAAGTAGTGGAAATTTAATGAGTTTGCTAAAATTGGCCTCCTAGAATTCGAATTACCTATATGAGCTGAAAGTTTATTCATTCTTTTCACAGCTGAAGAAGTTCGATTTTTGCTCTGAGTTTGAAGTTGCAGTGCAAGCTGAAAGTTGTTGAAGAAATTCGATTTGAAGGAGAACATTGCTGAAGTAAAGAAGTGCGACTTGAAGTTGAAGTGAGTTGTTGAAGGCTGAAATTTAAAAGTCCAAGTGCTGGCAAGTTGCTGAAGTCAAGTGGGCAATTTTCCCAAGAGCTTGAAGTTGCTGAGTTTGCTTGCATAAACTTTCTAAGTGTTGAAAGTCCGAATTTGTTGAAGGAGAAGTGAGGTTTGCAAATGAGATATGATGTTGCAACTTCTCAAAGTTTTTAAAGTCGACTGGCAGCCCTTGCATGGTATTTTATTTATTTTCTAAGTTAATTTGTTGATGGCTGATTATTGTTTTGCAGGATGGCTGAAGTAAGAGCAACTGAAAGAGAAAGCAATGGTGCATCCAGGCAGGCCGTTATCAAGAAGCTGAGCAAGCCTTTCCTGCCGGAGTCAAAGTTCACTTCAAAGTTGAGCAAGCTGGCTGATACCAATTTGGGTTCTTTCAACCTGGAGACTTTCAAAAATCGGATAATGGGAGTTGGCAGTCACCGTCCTTCGATTACTTCGCACAATATTGTTCGAAGTGGTTGTATGCAGCTGCTGGTTTCCCACCAGCTATTCAGTGCTCAGAGCTAATGATGGAATGTGCTAACTACTATGAGGCTGAGCACAGGTCAATTATCTCACCAGATGGTCAAATGTTCGCCAACCTCACTCCTGCAGCTATTGGCGAAGCTTTTGGAATCCCAGCTCATGAGAAGATGATTTACAAGTCGAGAGAGTGTGCTGAACGAATGTATGCTTCTACATTCGAGAGATGTGCAGAGGTGATCAATACTAGCTGGATGAACAATCCCAAGCCCTCTCGTACAAAGTTGCCAAGACAAATTATATCAGATGATTTGAAGTAGGAGTATTGTGACCTGATCATGATGCTGAGTAGAGTTGGTGTCTGCCCTCAAGCGTTTATTTTTGAGAATGGATGTTTTATTACATCAACCTCGTGCTGGATGAAAAAGAGCACATCAATTGGGCTGTGATGATTAGTGATAATTTGCACGAGCAGCTCCTGAGTTTGAGAAGAACGAAGACTTTTTATATGGGCTCTTACATTATTTACATGTTGGATCGTATGACAAAGTATAGAGGGATTTCATATAAGGAGCTCGTTGGTTGTGGCTCTCATCAGTTCAAAATCCATGAGGCTTGTCCGCAGCTGCACTTGACAAATACCACCCATTACAAGCGTGTCAATGATTCCTTTACCATGCACATCATGAGATCACTTCAGGAGCGTACACATCATAGGATCTCGAGGGAAGCTCAAGAGTTAATTGAAAGGTATGGGTGCTGGTTTATACAGTTTCCGAAGTTTTCGTACATCAGGCTACAAGGTTTTTCCTCATATCCATATAGGCTGCCTAAGTACCCAACCAATAGAATTTTGATGTTAGAAATATCTAGGCAACTGGTTGCCTACGATAAGATTCAAAAGAAAAAGAAGAAGGGAGGAGTTGAGTTCCCGATTGTCATAGGTAATTCAGACGAAGTATGTCCTTCACTACAGGTAGCTAGAGAAGCTGAAAGTGAGCTTCAATTCTTTCATTTTTCCTATCACACCAGTAGACAGTACTATGACCCACATAGCAATATCGGGTGGATATTATCAGAAGAGTTTAAGCATAAAGCAAACATTGAGGATTACTGGGCTGGTGCATCAGATGAAGCAAAAGTCAAGAAGAGGATGTTCTCTAGGTTGCCGTTGAGTATGATTAGGGAGTGTGAAATCATTCCAGTACCAGACCAGGTGGATGAGGACATGAACGTTCTCCATCCAGATTATGAGGCAGTGAGAAACACGCCACTTCCACTCCCGGATTGGTTGAAGCCTGAGATTTCTGATTTGGACACACTTTGTATTCCAGTCATGACATTTACCAGAGCATGGGTTGATAGGCACGTGATCAGATTGAAGAGTAGGATGATTTCCTTGACCTACAATTTGATGGGAGATCACAGGACACCCACCACCAGCAGGAAGAAACAAATTACTCGAGGTCCAGAATCTCGAAGGAAGGAGCCAGTTCGACAGGACCCTGTTCAACCGGAGCCTCCGAGAGTTGTAATTGAGTCACCCACGCCATTGGAGACACATTCTCCAAGAATACAGGAGGTTTCTCTTTTCGCTGATCAGAGAAACGCATTGAACCAGGAACAAGAAGTACATGAAGAAAATCAGCCACCACGTAGAGAGTCAGTTGGTCAGAGTGTCAACGTGCCTACTAGAGATGATTAGCAGGATGATGAGGAGACTACTATTGATACACACTTCCAGCATGAGTTGGAGACGGCTTTAGATGATGATATAGTTTCAGGAGAAACTCAGCCACCAGAGGCTAATGAGCCTCGCCAGAATGATATTGAAGTTGAACAGGTCCGTGAAGTAGAAGCACGAGAACAGCAGCCATTTGTTATTCAGCATGTTGTACCTGATTGGCTCAAAGATAGAATGAGGAGCCCCAGTGAAGAAGTTGATCCAGCAGTTGAGATGGAAGAGTTTTTGAATAGGATCATGTTGGCGTAAAATCTAACACCTCTGGAGTGCAGGTTTGTACGGACAGCTATGTACACTACGCAATGAGTGCTCTTCAAATTAGGAGGGGAAGCTCCCTCGTTGTGCTGGAATGCATGAAAAGAAAAGTAATCTAAGTCCTATCTTTTGTTCTGTTGGAAGAGGCACAAGGTTAAGAAAACCAAGAACGCTTGACTAATTTTGGTTTCGCGATCAATTGCTACAACTAAGCTAACTACTTTAAATCTATCCAATTTCCTCAAGAAGCAGAGCATGAGGAAATGGGCGGGATGACTATCGGACGATAAACGAGTTTAGACTCTCTACTTGAAGGCAAGGTGGCACAACTATCATCTCAATCTAAACAAGCTTATTGGGCACAACAGATTTAAGAATTCACTAAGACGATCTTATGGAACCCTGTGTGGCATAACACTCGATCGAAACAGCAAAGCCTTCACAAAACAGCCTTTATCTTTATAATCTCACGAAACCCTATGTGGCATAACCTTCGATTATATTGATAAAGATTCACAAAACAGATTTATCGCTGCAACTTCTCGAAACCCTATGTGGCATAACGATCGATCACAATGGTAAATTAACACAAAACAACCTTATCACCTCAATCTCTTGGAACCCTATGTGGCATAACAATTGATTTCAATGATAAAGATGTTCAAAACAGATCTAACTATGGGAGGAATTTACCACGCCAATCTTATGGAACCCTATGTGGCATAACACTTGATTGAAAGTAGTAAAGACTTCACAAAACGATTTTATCATCACAATCTCACGAAACCCTATGTGGCATAACACTTGATTGAAATGATAAAAGATTCACAAGACATAAAGAATCCACCATTACAATTGCATGAAACCCTATGTGGCATAACACTTAATCATAATAGCGAAGACACATGAACAAATACCAAAAGAGCAATATTGAGGGCAAGGTAGGCGCAGCATATATTTCTCTCAAGCAAAAGTTAATTACAAATGAGCAAAAGCTCTTATTTATATACATCAAGGTGTAGGTAACCCTAAAATCACCTTGAGTTCACTACAGTTCTTGCAATGCATGCAAGTCATTATTAACCCTAATGAAGTAAACTATACAGTTAACTGGGCAACTACCCTCAGTTTAACTGGTACAAATAACCTAATTGGACAATGTGCAAGCATGCACGTCCTTATTTAAAGCAAAGTTAACTGGACACTACCTTCAGTTAACTGGAAACCCTAACCCTAACTCCTGTGTTGATAACTCCGAGGATGAGATAAGCATGTGTTAAGTCAGCAAGTGAACTGAAGACTGGAAGTCTAGTTAACTGCTGCTCAGGACTCAACCCTAGAAATTAACTGCACGTTCTAACTGGCAGATCACTCCATGTCAACTCGGTCTAACACTTCGACCAAGAACTCATCGATCTCCCTGTCATCTGGCACTTTGATGCTGCTAAAAATAACAGTCTGCTTCTTTAGTTCTCTGCCACTTTCAGTAATTGTGTGCACACCATCTTTGATATCTTCAGCCGCTTTCTTGAAATTAACTGAAATTATTGAAATGTGATCTAACATAGAAACCATAGAATCTCTATCAAGATATCACGAACAAGCTTCTGAAACTCAGTTTGTACAACCTCGAGATCAGCGTAGATACCATTTTCACGAAGATAATGGCACAAGATCTGAGAAACTTCGGCGGCTTCGTAAATGAAGTGATCTCTGTTCCTTTTGCAACTTAACGCTTCTTTGTCAACTGCTCTGATGAAAACCTAAATTAAGACCGATTTGGTCTCAAATTCAGTCTAGGTGAATTGCATTCTGAAAAACTCGCCCATTGACTGTGAACACGGCTATATTCTGACAACTTTCTCTGGAAAGCTAAAATGGCTCCTGATGAGGCTAAAAATACCCTGTCAGAGGATAATTTTCACCAAAAATTCTGAGACATGGGTTTTGTCCAGAAAATGATTATAAGACAACCCACAATGTCAGAATTGAGAAAACACGTCGTTTAGCTTGACATGCAAAGATTCTTCAGTCGAGAACTGCAAGGGTTTTAGAGCTTCTCAGGGCAATTTTTCTTGAGAAAATACGGAACATGGGTTTTATGCACAACGGAATTCTGAACAAACCCAGATGATGAGATTTTCAAAAAGATGTGATTTTGGCCCACATGCAAAGAAATTCTCAGAAAAAAGCACAGAGCTTCAGAATGAAGGCTACAGGGCGATTTTCTCGAAAAAATCTAAGAAGTGGGTCTTGTTGCAAACGCTGAAATATAAGAACCCAGATGATCAAATTCTGAACATGTGTTGAATTACTCTGGCATGCGAAGAAAGTACCTAAGGTGAGAAATAGAAGAAATAAGACAGAAGATAGAAAGTTTTGCTCGTCTGCTTCTGAAAAATCTGCAAATCTCTTCTTCGAATCTTTATAAAACCTGCATGCAAAGTGGAAATGAAGTCTAGAATTGACTTCCTCTGAAGAATCTGAGCTCGTAGCTTCGAAGAACGCTGAAAACGGACACCTGAATCACCTTAAGCTTGCTGGTTGCTCAAGAAAATACAAGCTTTCAGAGCAAAAGATGATGCAATAATGGACGCCACTCTCTGAATATATAGAATTTCATCATAGAAATTCGTACTAAAGCAAGCATGCATTAAAAATGGCGCTTGGCTTCTCATTGGACCTCATAATAGTTAACTAGAACTCAAACAAGCTCAAAAGGTGGACGTGCTTTAGGGTTTGCCCTTTCAACACTTCAGTTGAACTCATCATGCGATTTTAGCTTCAGTTAAGACTTGTCTTAAGTTCGCCATCTTCAAATTTGCTTTAGATTCATCAATTTGACCTAAAGCGTACCCTTTAGATAGCTTCAGTTAACAACAAGAATAAGATAAGAGTTCGCCATCTTCATGCAAAGAATAAGCTAAAAATAGCGACCCTTTTGGAAGTTCAGTTTGGCCTTCAACAAGTGCGCCAACTTCACATGCTTTAATCAATTAAAATCTAAAAATAGCAACCCTTTTGAACTAAAGTTGCCTTCCTTAAAAAGTGCATAGCTTCACACAAAAATGCTTCACTTTTCAACCTTAAATATGGCGACCCTTTTGAAACTCAAGTTGACATGCAAATTCGCCATACTTCACAAATCTTATGCTTCATGCTTCACAAACTAATGCTTCATCAAAATATGGCGTCTCTTTTCATGACTTCAGTTAACATGCAATGAAGCGCCATCTTCACAATCTTGACAACTTTGACCAAATTCGCCATGCATGCAAACTTCAGTTGACTTTTAGTGATAATCTTCAGTTAAACTGAACATGCAAGGTAGTTAACTGAACATGCAAACCAGTTAACTTAACATGCAAACCAGTTAACTGAACATGCAAACTGAAAGATCACTCCACATGCAAACATATGAACTGAAGATGACAACCCAGAAATCGTTCAGTCTAACTGTAGTCAGAACTCCAGTTAAGGCGTCCATTCAACTCACTTTCAAAAATTTCAAATTTGAACTCTTGAGCGAATTCTTGACTTAGCCAAATTTCATGAAAATTTAGGCTAAAACCTCTGTCGGGACCTCTGTTCATCCCCTAACACTGGTTGACTGACTTCTCCGATTGGATGGCTGACAGGTGCATTGCGGAGCTGAGTAAAAATTGATTAAATGATATCTTGATACTGCACGTCATAAAACTGACATCTGAAGGCTCAAAAATCCAAGCGCCTTTTCCAAAAGCTGCGCTTTTTCTCAGACTTAGTCAAATTTCAACTTCCGCATTTCGTACGAAGGGAAAAACAAATCCTTCATAACTTCTGATTTATCAACTTTCAGGACTGGAACTCAGGTTCACTGCGTAGCCGACCTCATTCTGCACAATAACTGCAAAGGCACATTTCCTGCCAGAAAACGACGCCCCGAGGGGTGAAAAACAAGGGCGCCCTTTGGAGAAGTCAGCTTTTCACACCGCACTTAGCCATTTCGAAACGACAAAAATAATATAAAACTCCGATCATAAAGTCGCCGAGTCATCCTCAACCGACGGAGACAGCAACGTAAAGTCAACGAATACCTAATATTAGGCATCTGAAATCATCAGAAAGAAGGCATTAAAGGCCTGAAAAGCTTGGGCGCCTTTCTCAAAATGTGCTCTTTTGCTTTTTCCTCTGATATTCTGACTAAGATTTGACCCTACGTTTGACCTCCAATTCAGACGCTTCAGCAACTCAGATACACCCACTGACGGATGCGTCGCGAAGCTTGAACGAATGTAAGATAAATGTCTTGGATGGCATTCAGTCAAAAACCTACATCTGGCACCTCAAAAAGATGGGCGCCTTTCTGAAAAGCTACGCTTTTCTCCAGTGTTAGCCAATTCTTGCTTTCACCTCGATTTGCACTGTATCTTCCGTAACTCGAACAAAATAGGTCCGTTTGGCAGGCTTGATAGCTCTCTGCGAAGCTGACGTGATGCTGGACAAATGTCTGCTGGAGGTGACAAACCCTAAAAACAGGATCTGAACCCCTAAAAGATAGGGCGCCTATTTGAGAAAGTGCTCCCTTCTCCAGAGATAGAAAATTTTGACATTTTCCTTTCATATTTTCACTTTTCTAAAATCTCTTCGGTAACAGACTGACATAGTACTGACACCAACTCCATATTTTAAAAACCCCAAAAATGACCATTTGATGACACTTTAACAGGATTAAGACTCAATTAAGCAAAATGCCTTAGTGAAGCAAAAATTTTGGTTTTGGGTACAACAGTGTTTTATATAGTTCTAGTTTTCCTATCTATTCCCACACTCATCTTGGTAGCATATTAATATCTGCTCCTAAATCCACCATGACATTGGTTATCTTCTTATGACTTATACTTATTGTGATCATAATTGGGTGTGCTTTCCATTGTCTTTCCTCTTTGTTTATAGTTTTGATTTGTGGTGTCTTTTGTTGTTTGTTCTAATATTTACAAATTTTTTTTAGTTTATCCAATAGGTTAGATTGCTTATCCATTTTTATTAACTATTTAAGTATTCATATGTCTTGATTAGAAAAGTATTGGTTTGTTTCCTCATTTTGTTGTTTTGTGACCACTTTCTTTGTTTCTTCCACTATTTGATCATGTTCTCTTCTAGTGGGGTGGAATGGCTCCTCATCTATATTGGTTTCATCTTATTTTGTGTCTCTTTATCATTTATGGTATTGGTCCCTTGTCTTCTTATCACTATTGCTTTGTTGTGGTTAAGAACCTCTATGTCAGAGATACTAATTTCTACATTTTCTTCCTTATAGTTTTCTTCATCTACCTCCTTTTTTTCTTTTGGTATGTTTCTTAGTAATCTTTCCCCTCTTGATGAATTTAGGTTTTGGAGCTTTTCACTCTTTGATTGCAAAGTTGTATTTCTATAATAGGTCTGGGCTCTATCACAATTAAATACATTATGTTTAGTATTACTACAGAATCCATAGGGTTTCTTTCTATCCCCAACATTCTATCACAAAGTGGCTTAGTTTATTGCATTTAAAACATGTGGCATCATTTTGTCTCCTCCATCCTCTTCCTCGATCGTTATCCCCATGGAATTGGCCTTTTTCAGTGTACATGTTTTGATTTGGTTGGTTTTGTAAAGAATTGACATTTTTCTTGTTTTTCTATTGTGGTAGTTTATATCCATGATCCTATTAATATAGTGGCCTTTCTGCAATTCCTTTAATGTATGCCAACTTCTATTGGTTGCTATGCCTCTTTGCAGTAGGATATTCACTTAATTGGAACAACTATCAAGGACTTCAATGTCACGATCATCCCACTCTTTGCATGTATTGCAATAGATTGAGTTTATCTGTTTGGGTAGTTTTTGCAAGTATACTCATAATGCATTGGCTTTCTTTTCTCCACTTTTCTTTGGGAACTCATTTCTTATGTGTCCTTCTCTTCCATAGTAAATACACCCGATATTGGGTCTTGGTGCAAACGTCTATTGCTTTGCCATTATCTCTTGTTGGAGTCTCAGTTGCTCCATCCCTAGTTTCAACTTTTCCAACTCCTTGTTCTCTTTTTCGATTACTTATTTTCACCAAGATTGGTTTTCAATTCAGCATGCAAATGTAACTACTTCTGAGTAGGTATTTAAATGTCTCCTATCCAAAGTTATTCTAATTTATTGTATCACTCCAGAGATAAACTATCCAATTTTTTTTTGTCACCAAATGGTTCTTCTAGTCTTTTGGAAAATTCTTTGAATCTTTTATCAAATTCTTTTATTATTTTGTCCTCATTTTGTGTTAGTTCCCAAAGTTCACTAACTCCTTCTATAAGCAAGTCCAGGGTAGCAAAATTGGCTAGGAAATCTTGTTTCACTATTTCCAAATCTTTGTCACTGTTAGGGTAATTTTTCTAGTACCATTTAAGGGTATTTTCATGGATTGATCCAATGAGATAAAATAAATTTGTATCATCTCTTGTTATATGTTTCCTTTGCCACATAGATTCTAGGATAAACACATGTTTTGTTGCTTCATTTGTATCTTTTCCAAACATAAGCAATTTCCTAGGAGTGTTCATATTTGGTTCTTCTTTTGATTCATTGTTTATGTAACCTATGTCAATATTGTATTAATTAATTTTTCTATGTTTCCCTCTCCTTATTCTCCTATGAGTTTTTCTTCTAAGTTGTGTTATACTTCTTTCACTAAAATCCTTCTTGATTTTAACAACATTAAGGTGTTGGATCTTAGTTGTTTTTGGTTTTTTCTTGATGCCAAAAGTGGTTTGCTGATATGAATGTGATATGAATGTGATGATATGCTTTGTGGATGTTGAAAGGATGCATTCTCAGCTTGTTTTGATACATGATGATTATGGTTGGCTCACATGGTGATTCACATGGCTCATGGCTGGCACATGATGTTGGTTCACATGGTGATTTACAATGTTCATGGCATGTATTTTCAAATTTCAGGTATATGGCATAGTTATTCAGGTATATATGATTCATTACAAAGTCTCTGGTATATTCAACTTGATCACTCTTAGATTATTAGGCTACGCTTGATGTATTTTTCAGTTTGGTAATATGAAGGCTCAGATTGTTTGTATAATCTAAGGTGATCTTAGTCTTCCTTGTTACATTTTAATGTGATTGATTATTCATATTTTCTTTGTGGCAATTGCTATTACATATCGTCATGGCATATAGCTTTGGCAATATAATGGTTTATATTGTGAACTTGGCATATGGATTGATCTCATTGCATTTCATATATTAAAGGAAGATGAATTTATTAAAAGTCATATGGTAGTGAATTTAATAAGGTTTCAGCCTTTAAATAAATCACATTAATCATGTGATGGCTGGTGAATACATGAAGTATCGGGCAGGTCTATATGGTTAATTTTTTTTTGCTTGATCACAATTCATAGCATTTGACTTTGTGGCAATAATATTGTTTTGCTTAATATTGTTGTATTGTCAATATTCAACATATGAATTTGGGAAGGTATTTATACCATGCAGATTACAAGTTTTAAACTTGTATATATATTCTCTGTTGATGATGTTTTCTGCACAGCAACAACTCAGACAAAATATAATATCCTATCTCACTTGAAAGGTAAATCTCTATCAGCAAGCCTCAAGAGATAACCCCAAGGTCTCTAATGTCAGGTCTTGACAAATGCATGAACAACTCAATGATAATGTGAAAATACTGGTAATCACAATGGTACCTTACTACAAGCAAAATACTAAATCTCAATTTATCAGATCTAACAATAAGATGATACTTCAATCCTAAATTTAACCTAGTAATCAAAGAAATAACAAAAGATAAGGGTTTCAAAGAGATTTCTAAACTTAATATTAAACCTAAGATTAACAATGCAAATGACCAATACTCAAAATGGACCAATCCCTTAAAACTAATCTCTACTTGACCCAGATAAATCTGTAATCTTATAAAAATAGTGCAATCTTCTAAGGTGTTAATATTTTCAAATCATGAACATTCATTCAAACAACCCTATCGCAATTGAAATGAATAAACCCTCTAATTGAACTAAGCACAATGAATATAAAGTCCAATTTAACTTTGCAAAGCAACTAACAATTAGTTGGTTGCAAAAAGTATGGACTAGGGATTGCTGCAACACTTCAAATATCAAACCATAAACATTATTAAATCAAATCTAATATAAATATTAACCTCCTCAAAGAAATTTTAAAGATAGAACGACAAGAACCATGCAAGATAAGAAAAACACAAGTATGGAACCAAATCACAATGTCATTACTTGCATCAAATTATCCACTATAGCAACAATTCGAACTTTCTATTACAATATTTGCTTGAGAACAACTACTTGCTAACACTTGCTCTACTTAATTCACTCTAACTAGCTCTCTATTTGTCTATATCTAAAACTTCTTAACCCTTACAAATGAGGCAAAATGCCAAACTTATAGAACCCCCAAAACATGTCGGCCTAGGTAAGATTTTACAATAATAATAAGGCACAACAAGTCAACCAAGAGAAATTCAAAAATAAAATAAAATATGCATTAAATGCACAAAATTCATCCAAGTCGGCCTAGGATCCCCAATGTAGACCGGACCAATGCATGGCAAAATAATAGGGAAGCACAAATCTCGATGCAGCCAATCATTAACTGCCTTCCCCTTTGTCCTTATTCCGATCTAGCATTTCATGAACCTTCAAAAGCACCCTATCCAAGTCGGCCACAAGAGGCAAAGGAAAAACCCTAAGTCGCCTTTCAATTGATGCAATTTCCTCCCTTGACTATTTTATCGACTTATCCCAATCAACCCTATAGGTTAGGTATTTATCAATGACAATAATGTGTGTGGCCACATCATCCAACTGATGCTCAGAAACATAATCGTCATTAATTGGGGCATAAACATCATGCCACCACCTCCTCAATTGTTCCAAACTCAAATACTTGGGAGCAATCTTCCTTCTCCCTGTCATAATCTCAAAAAAGGAAATGGAACCATTATACACACCAACTAGGGTATCATCAATCTACCTCCTCTATTTGTAAATATTTTTTAAAACCTTCTGCCTAATCTGCAGTGCTTGAAACCACTCCCAAGGTTCAGTAGCTCCAGAGGAAGGAATAATTTTATCACTTACCAGCCTATCCCTAGTGTAATCCCTTATAGTTCTAGTTTTCTACAGCAAGAGATCTGTATCTTCCCTATCCTGTGCCAACATCACCTTCAACCAATTAGTTTCCCTGATAGCATCCTTTCCAATCAAAAAAAATATCCTTGATAGCTTCATTACCCTTGGTTTGCACCCCTTGCAACCAATTCGCAGTGGCAAGAGTGGAAGCCTTCGTCTTTTCAAGCTCGGTAATGGTCTCCTGAGGTAAAGGCTTTGTAGTAGAAACTGAGGGATTAAAAGATTGCAGGGGCCTCATCAAATCTTCCAAGCATTTCTTGAGATTCTCATTTTCTTTCTTTAGCTCCTGCTTGGCCTTTATTTCCTTTCTCAATCTTCCCAAGATGATTGCACTAGACCCCTCATAATCCTCAATATCCTGCTCAACAGATGTAGGCCCAAGATTGAAAGTCTGAACATTGTAATCCTTTCCAGCCACAGAATCTCTATTTTTATTTGGAGCAGGGGTTGTAATGTGAATGACCCTATTATGAGCCTCATCTCTTTCAATCCTCAAGATCACCCTAGCCTTCTTCTTACCTTTGTCTTTTCCAATCTTGGCTAGCAGTGCATCCCAATTTGGTGGACTATCTTACAGAACTACTTGTTTTCTCTTTATCTCCCTGTCCAACCAACCAGAGATAGTACCTCAGCCTGTTTTTCCTCCTGCTATTCCTTAGGTGTCTCTTCACTCAAATTTTGTTTCTCAGGAGTCTCATCTGCCTTTCCTTCCTTTTCTTTAGCATGTTCTTCCTCTTGTTCAGGTGATGGATCCTTCACTTTTTCCTCTTCTACCAGAGGTGACTTAACCTCTTCGATTCCAACAGGTGACTCCGCATAAGCTACCAAAGGAGATTGTATTACCTTATCAATTTCTGCCTCTGCACTATAAGGGTCACCTTCATGAAATTCTTCTCCTTCAATATCCAGATGATCTTTAACATTTTCTGACTCACCTGGTTTACCTTGAGCCTCATGAGTGGAAGACACATCATCATGCTACTCCTCATGAGAAACCACTAGAGGGAGATTTGCCTTAGGCACACTATCCTTAGGAGAGGGAGTCCTAGACCTCCTTGTATACACCTTGGCCTTCTCCTCTGAACTCTCAACATTTACCACTAATGGGGAAACTTCTTCCCCTCCTACCTTGGAGCTTGCCCTCTCTGACAATTTTA
>VDFB02250173.1:212869-227039 GCA_007258455.2 Sequoia sempervirens
GGAGTCCTAGACCTCCTTGTATACACCTTGGCCTTCTCCTCTGAACTCTCAACATTTACCACTAATGGGGAAACTTCTTCCCCTCCTACCTTGGAGCTTGCCCTCTCTGACAATTTTATGATTCTCCTCCTTTTAGGTACAGGATCATCAGCCTCAGGATTCTGCCCTTCAGTTTCTTTCTGCTCAAACTTCCTAGTCCTTGTCCTCTTCTTGGCCTTTGGCTTTCTCTATTTTTCTACTTCGTGGGATTCTACTTCTTGAACACCCTTTATCTTGATTTTGAAAGGAGAATCCAACTTACCCTTGCCCTTAGGATCCTGCTCAGTAGATTCTTTAGAGGTGGAGAGAGGATCCAAATCTCCCATTAGTGCATAGGTGCACTGTACACCATCATTTTCCAACTCCCATAGCTTATGCTTTAGCCACATCTTAGTAAATTTGATAATTGGATCCACCAGTTGTTTTGATTATATCTTTTCCTCTTCCAACCAATCCACATCACCAATTGGTATGTCTTTTATGGCCCCATAAGCATGATCTTGGATCAAGTTTCCATCATTGTCAAGTTGGTTCGGGATTGCCCTCACATTGTATAGTCGGACTGATTCAACTAGAAGGTGAGAAAACTTCTTCTTTCTGACCTTAAATTCATCACTACAATTGGCCCAGTAGTCCTCCAAATCTACCTTATGGCTATACTCTCTGTTGGCCTTTTTTTGGGCTTCTCCTGTGATATCAAACCTGAATCTCTTAGAGTGGAAAGACAAGCCAAGATCATTTCTTCTTCTAAATCTTGGGTAGAACCAATGGAAGGACAAGCCAATCTAGTACCAATCCTCAAGGGGAAGTCTCCACCAAATCTAGTCTTATTCTTGTCCCTCTTTACAATGGCATCAAAGTCACAGATCTGCCTAGTGACCTCCAATAGTAAAATGAGATCAGTAGGGTATCTTGGAAGTCTATATGGAGCTCTCTGGCAACCATCAATCTGAATGTAGGAGAAAGTTGGGAACTGAATAAACCATGACCCATATTTCTTGATGAATTCTTTTGCATGATCTCAAATCCTAACATGTTCTGCACCTTGAAGCAATCTAGTGATATGCATGGTGAATGCATCATTCACCCTTCTATGGCTCGAGCTTCCTAGATGCAACTGAGGGTAAACCTCGTAGATGATATCCTATCCAAAGGTTCCCCTTGTACTCAATCCTTTATAGGGGTGGAATCTTGCAAGTGCATAGACCAAATATGAAATCATTGTGAAGGTCTTTGTTTGTAACACATTGGACAATTGTTCATGAATTACTTCGCTAATGACCCTTGCCCAATGGTAGTTAATCTTCTCTTGCTCCATCCTCACAATCACATGGCACATCCAATTTTCAAACATGCCAACATTCTTCAATCCAACCACCCTGTTGAGAAGAGTGATGGCATCATAATACTTGAACTTTGCTCTGAATAGCTGCTTGGGCAGTTTAGAATAGTGATACTTGGGCTTCTCCAGCTAGGAATTGATAAACTATTGTGACTTCATAGTTTTTTCATCGTAGAACTCCTGAGCTGCCTTCATGTTGAGTCCTACCACATGAGACCTATCTGGCATATCAAAAGTTTTGGAAATGGAAACAGGGTTGAGATTTTCTACAACTCTCCCTTGAGGACCAATTATTCTTTGTGTGTCCTGATCGTAGTGCCTGGCACACTTGAGGACCAACTCATAA
Source organism: Sequoia sempervirens (assembly GCA_007258455.2). Taxonomy (NCBI): domain Eukaryota; kingdom Viridiplantae; phylum Streptophyta; class Pinopsida; order Cupressales; family Cupressaceae; genus Sequoia; species Sequoia sempervirens. Next base: position 214,597 of record VDFB02250173.1, read on the forward strand.
CACTGCATCGTAGAAGGGAAACCAGCTACATGTGACAAGCCTGATTCCGTCATCCTTTTGGCCACCAAAGGGGAATCATCTATTGCCATTCTTCCTTTAAATTCTTCATAATCCCATAATCTGACATTTGTATCATTCACCTCTGACCAAATTAAAGTGATTTTACTCTCAGGATCTTTCTCTTAATGTCCATTTTAATCTTCTCTGCATTAGACATTGAAGACCCAACTACTGCCTTGCTAGGTTCAGCTTGCACTCAACATGGAAATCATAAATAAAACCATAGAAAAGGGAATGTTAATCCATAAAAACACCATTAGAATAAGCCTCATTCAATCAAGGTGTTATTAAAACTCATATAAAATGCTCTTGATAAACTTCAGGTTTTAGAACCATCCAGGGAATTTGAGCCAGGGAGGAATTTCAGGAAATTCTAGGCTAGACGGATTCTAGCGGAATAATCAATAAAACACCTACTAAAATTAAATCTGATAATTTTCAATCAACAAACCGCATAGGAGATCACAAGATAGCATGAATAAAACATAAAATGCATCATAAATCATTAATAAATCATGCTATCCATAATTCCTTACATTTCACCAAATTTTGGGAAAATCTGCCAGAGACGGATTTCCACGAAGGCAGAGACACTTTGCAAATCCGAAAAAAATAGGGAACCAAGGACTTAAAAAAATCTAGAGTCAACAAAAATCTGTGGATAAGGTAAAATTTTGAAAGCAATGCAGATTCCAGGAACTCAAAGGAAAACGAGAAAACGACGAAGATCGGGAAAATCCAGGGTCAACAGAAATCCGCAAATATATGAAACTCTGAAAATGATAGCGGATTTCAGAAAAAACCAAGGAGATCGGGAAAATCCACCAGAGACGGATTATCCTGAGGGAACGAAAAATCCCAGATTGAGGCCCAAACCCGGATTGTGACATGATATCGCGATTTCACTCATAACATCAAATTGATCATGAATTTCAAAGATTTAAGCTTAGGGAAAGTTTAATATGGGATTTCTATGGATTCCCTTTGCATTATAAGCCAATTCGAGAACATACTAAAGATAAATGGCGATGCCCTAAGTTAAACCCCACAGATCCACCATTAAAGCATAGATGAGCTCAAAATTAAATATTTTGACTGCCAAAGCCTTACTAGGGAAAACTCATGACCTCTTGAGCATGACCCCTCTCAACGTAAAGGACTAGATGAGCTTGGGGCTCACTTGGAAGACCATAAATCAGATAATGCTATGCAACCTTAGTTGTGAAAATGTTTAAATAACACAGAGAATCAAACCCAAATAAGCTTTATAACTTCAAAGTGCTATTTGCAATCATCAATTAGAAGCAAGGCAATCAAAAACATACCATTGTGATGCAAAAATCGATCCCAGAAACAACAAATGCAAAGTTCAATGGTGTCCACAAATAACAATGATAGGAAAGCACCAAAGAAATCACCAGCAAATTCACAATTCACAAACTCAACGCCCCAAATCCAAATCCAACACTCACAAGAATGCACTCCTCAGCTCAAATGACGTTAAGCAATAAGCATAATAGCATAATAATCATCCGAAATCACTTAAATACATCGCTTGCCAAAGGTACAAATGATATTAAATGCAATCAACAAGACAGTCAAAAAACCCAGAAACCCGACAACAGGACGAAATCCAAAAAAATCCAGCCCATGCAGAAATCTGTGAAGACTAAAAACCTCCAAATGACAGCGCTCAACCAGAGTTCGAACATGATCTGGGAACATCCAGACAAGGTGGAAAGTCTCGAACTTCAGTGAAAACTTGAACATAACTCAAAACCAAAGATCTTCAATGAATAACTCAAGGGAGACACTTAGGAAATCAAAATAAACATTTAGCACATGCCAAAGTGAGATAAAACCTCAAAATGAAAGGGCCAAGAAACCAAAACCAAAGCGAAAGAGGGTCCCTGCTTTCAGCGGGCCGTGTGTGTGAAAGCTACACAACATTCTCTTCATCGATATTTAGTGTGTAAATGCTTCATGGTTTACAATGTTTTGAGCAACTTGAATAGTCACATTGTATGTGACATCGACATTAAAGAAATTTTTGTTTTGAATAAGAAGCTTTGATTGTCGGTATCTTAAAGGTTTTGTTTGGTAATAAGGTATCAATATTTTCATAATGATTTGAGCCTAATGTTTATATCAGGTTGCATGGGGACTCGGTATTCATGTGACTTCACTTCACTTGTTAGTGACTTGGCATTGACAATGATCTGTTGGTTATGATGTGGAATGATTTTGTCGGCATTGAAGACTTGACATCGGATTTAAAAAAATAATAATGGTTTATTATTTATTGTGTTTTTGATTTGTTTCAGACTTCAAAACATCATTATGTTTGATAAATTCTTCAACAAACTTGAAAGAAAGAATTTTAGGGCAATATTATTTTCAAGGGTTTGGAACCCTAGCTGCCATAGATGATTTTCTAAGCTTCAATGCAACTCTTGAAGCTTTCACAATTAACACTAAGAGAATATGGCAGAGAGCATGGATAGTTTTACTAGTTTTTTTTTTTGGTTTGATTAAATGGCAGTAAGAACAGTTTTCTGGTTTGATAACTATCAATGGTTAAGAGCTCGAATGTGAAAGTTAGTCAGAAGAGATTCGATGGCATCTTTCCAGCTAGGTCATTATGAACTCCTTGACAGGTCATCATGTTTTTTCATTCAGTTTTTTCCATCATGACCAAGTATTGAAAAATCTGTGTGGTTTTGTGGTTTTGATTAAAATTTTTTGGATCATTTTGTTCGGGCATCTTAAGAGTTAAGTATTATTGTTTTTTTTTTGTTTAAAAACTCATTAGGGTGTTTGGAATCTCATCTTGAAAGGCAACATATTATATATTGTTTTTGTTTAGGGTTTAATAAAGGTTGTTAAAAGGGATTATTTAGGGTTTCTCATTCAAACCCTAACCCGAGTTGATTTACAGTTATTCAAACTACATACATAGATTATAATTTACAGGGTAATGGAGTTGGTTCTCCTATATATTGTGGGGTTGGCACTCCTGTATTTTGTGGGGTTGGTGCTCCTGTATTTTGTGGAGTTGGTGCTCCTATATTTTTTTGGATTTGGTGCTCCTAAATGTGAAAGAGTTGGTGCTCTAAGTGAATAAAGGAAATATTTTTCAAGTGGTTTTTTATTCCCCAAGAGTGTTTTTCCACTCAAGACAAATTTTGGTGTTATGTGATGTTTCTATGTGTGAATGGTTTATTTTCTTGATTACAATATTGTCATCAGTTGAATAAATTTTTTTGTTCATGCCAGTCATTCATTTCTGCCATCAAAGCATCTTGCATAAAAGGTTTAGTTATAAGCTTTGATATATGTGTAAATTTTATCAAGCCAGTCTTAATTAATAAAATGTTTATCTGATTTGTAATGCATATAATATTGTTTGAGTTCAAGTGAAGTCTATTCTTCAATAGTCATTTGATATTTTGGTTTAATAGTTTAAAAGTTTATGACTTTCTTGAATCACTAATTCACCCCCCTCTCTCTGTGATTTTATCTTCTAACAAGTGGTATTAGAGCATAGGGTCCTCATATAGGTCTAATCAACCTTGGATTGATTATGGTTTTTGGGAGTTGGTCAAACGTGTCAGAAACTATGTGTTTTGGAAAACCAGAATGGAAATATATCTGATCTCAATTGCTATTGATGTATAGAGCTACATCCTTGCATAATTCCAACCAAGTTCTTGATAAGAGGAGTACTATGGGTAAGTGCAAAAGAAACAGAAGTCAGAAGAAAAACACTAGTGTCAAGACTAGTGAAGTTTTGTCTCAAGCAATACCCCTGCCAGTTAATACTAAATGTGATCCTATAGTTGGTGAAGAAGGAGATCAATTAGTAAGTGAAAAGGAATATGAAGGTGATGAGTTTGAGGTTGATTTGGAAGAAGAACTGCTTGCTTCCTTAGATGAACTTAAGAGGCTTAGAAAGGAAAATCAAGATCTCAAGGTACGCTTACAAGAAAGTGTTAATGTCAATAAAGTTGTAATACAAAATCATAATGATGATACAAAAATTATTGAGTTTTTGAAAGCCCAAATGGTTGATAGAAAAAGGACTGAAGAGAGATTGGAAGTCAAGTTAAAATACAAGGATGAATTGTGTAATAAACTAGAAAATGAGGTCACTTCATTGAAGAAAAGTTTAAATAATGATTCCTTGTTAAAAGAACTAACTCTTAAAGATGACATGATTATAAGTTAGAAAATTGAAATTGAAGAATGTAAAAAGATAGTAGATGTTGTAAGGTATGATTTGGAGGTTAAAAATATTGAATGCCTAAAATTTGAAGGAGAATTAATTGCATTAAGAAAAGAGCTTGAAAGTGTCAAGGTTCAATTAGGTAAAAGTCAGAAATTTGATTGTAGTACTAATCTATTGAATGAGATTATTGGTAGAAAAAATCATTCAAAGGATCCTATAGGAGTGGGATATGAGGTTGGACAAAGATCTGTAGAAGAATCTAAACATGGGACAGTGTTTGCTACTGCAGATAGAAAGAGGTTTACAGTCAAGCAAACACCAAGAAGGAAGGTTGATCTCGGTCACTATATTACTACTACTCAGACAAAAGATAAATATGTTGATGAAAGGATAAAAATACCATCAAGACCTCCATTTATCAAGTATAATAACTCTCAATTTCATGGCTATTTCTATTGTTGTTATGCTTATGGTCATAAAGCAAAAAATTGTAGGAGGTATGGAAGATATGATAAGAGAAGTTTTGGAATGTCAAGAAAGTATGATTTATTTTCTCCTCAAATTGGTTATAATATCACATGCTTCAAATGTCATAAACTTGGGCATAAGGCACAATAGTGTAGGAGTAAGTTGAAGGCATCATTTAAAAATAACAATATAGATGCATTGACCAAGAAAAAGAAAGGGCCCATACAGGTTTGGAGGAGAAAACAAGACCTAGGAAATGAAAAAACTAAACTAGCGCATAATGCACAAAAGAGATCAACTGTTGCCTGAAAGGTCAACATGAGGTAAGGGGGAGTTGGTTATTGTATTACTCTTCAACTTCTTAGAGAAATTTTGAAGGTGTGCAAAATAATGCTTGTATTACAATAACAATTCTCTATGATGTTGCAAATGTTGCTAACTTTAATGATGGAGTAAGTTGATTTTCAATAGAAATTTTTGTTTTATAGAGAACAGGTGACAAAATTTATGCATATACAAACCTTTGAGTGATGGTGCAGTCTTTATGGGTGAATGATTGTTTGTGCAAAAAACTTATCTCTTTGTATTGTTTTTTAGTAATCAAGGTGTGAGCTATATGTTTTATGGATTTGACGACTTGAAGTAAGCCTTTATATCTGAAACAGTGTGGAGACTGTAAAATATTTGTGCATCTAAGATCTTGAACATTTTACAAGTTACTGTAACAGTGATTCAATCTTACAAAGGGAAAAACATGTGTTAAGGACTATCATGTGGTTTCTATGTCATTGTTTTACAATGTGAGCATTTGTTTCTCTTGATAGTTTGTATCTTGTACACACGCTATCTTGCACTGAGAATAATGGTCATTGGTCACAATGAACAAAAAAGGACTATGAGGTCTTGAAAGCAAGCATAACATAACAAGTAGTGGTGGTACAGGGTATCTGTTTGAGTGATATCAATAAAATCATTCTTGGATCTTAACATAAGATGTCTAAGCACTGTGATTTCTTGATGTGCATACCATTCTATCTTTATTGGTCTTCATATAAAGAGTTTGTGATATAGGTTATCTATGCTTGGAGTCTTCATGATAGAAGTGACAAGGGGTTGCAGACTTAATAATGTGATTGGTGATAGAACATTGCACTCTTGGATAGTGATATTACTTAGTTTCACAGTGTTATCTTGACAAAATTTAGTTGCAAATCTTTGGTACCATGAGTATGATCACAACAAGATCTAGTGTTAGTGGCATATGATTCTTGTGACAGTGATTTAATCATTACATTCATGATAGTTATTTGTTGCAAGAACTTGTTGTATGCAAATCTTATGTGGAATGTGTGGTTGCAAGAGGTACAAGGTATTTCTGGTGCAAAGGTTAGATAAGGTAAAGATACTTTGTGACAATCAAGGTTTACTAGTGATCTCTATTTGCACTTGCCATTAAAGTATGGTTCATAAGAGGACAATACTTTATGCTAATAGTGGTATGGATAATACTTTCTTACATGACACAGATGGAGATTTGAATATATTGACTCATGGGTGAGTTTGTAGATGACAAGATTGATTGAGGATTTATATGACAGTGTGGCATGACTACTTGTTAGAGCTTTTGGTCCTGACATTGGCGGTCATTGATAGTTGCTAAAGTTTTGTGGTCTAAATGCCTTAACCTTTTGATATTGTTGACAAAGGTAATCATCTAGTTTGGAAGGAAGTGAATGAATCTCTGCTTTAAGGATTGTTTTTGCATGACAGTTGTGAACAGTTTGGTATCTCCCTTTTATTCTTTGCCATCAAAGAAGATGGTACAAGAGACAAGATCTTAGTTATCTCAGTTTTTCTTTCTTTCTAGAGATGCAGTTTCTAATTGACATGTTGTTGTCATGTATCTGATATATTTCTTGCTAAATATCATGAGTGGTACATTTTTATTAATATCTGACTTTGTTATGCTTTCATATTGTCAGAAGTTGTTCTCATGGTTGAGATAGTGCACAAGAACATAGATATGCTTTAATGGTTTTTATGCAAATGTTCATGTCATAATTGAATCTCAGGGTGTTAAGGATGGTGATTTCGAGGATGAATGCATGATAATTGAAGGTTGTAGTAAAGGAACACAAATCTTATGATTATACCTTTCTTGAGATGCATATCAATCAAAGGAATCAATTTATGTTAAAAAGTGGTATAGTGATGATGTCATGAGTAGGTGCAATTTTAATGTTTTTGCAGGTATTGAAGCAATATTGGAGAAAATTGCTTTGCTTAGTAAAATGATAATAAAGAATGTAGAAAAGTCTAATGTGCTTGATGAATTTCTATGGTATAATTTATGTATCAGAAGTTTGATATATTTTTTTGGAAATTTCTATGGTGGTTCTTTATAGTTCACAAATTGAGATATTTGACAGCTCAAAATTACTTGTTTTTACATTGGTTCTAAAAGATAGTAGTCAGGGTTGTTGATGATCTAGAGATGGTGCTAGTATCAAATGATACAATGTGCAAGTGATAGCTTCATGATGTTATTGATTCAATGTTTTTCACAATGTGCATGGCCAGAGGATCTAGGTGTGAGATTGATGTTCTTGGACAGATGTGTGACATATTTTGTTGATGGTGTTTTCTAGACAACTCAGACAAGATACAAGTATCCTCTCTCTCTTGAAAGGTAAATCTCTATCAACAAGCCTCAAGAGATAACCCCAAGGTCTCTAATGTTAGGTCTTGAAAATGCATAAACAACTCAGATAATATGTGAAAATGCTAGTAATCACAAGGGGCCTTACAAATGAACAATGTTGGAAGCGTAATTTCATCGGATGCAATAATATGGTGATGCTTTTAATCCTAAAACTAACCCAGATTCAAAATAAACAGCAAAAGAGATAAGGGTTTCAGAGACATTTCTAAGACTAAAACCTAATATCAATCAAAACAATGATGAATGTTGTTGCAGATGGACAGATCCCTAATGAAACCAGTCTCTATTTGATCAAGGACAAGCCTAAAACTCCACAGAAACAGTGCAATCTTCTAAGGAAACTAAAGATTTTCAGACTTTGAACATTCATTCGCATACCCAATAATTGACACAATGTAAACAAGCATCCACAGTTGAACTTAGCCCAAAATAAGGCCCAAAATAACTTTACATAGCAACTTACAATCAACAAATTGCTAAAAGTATGGACCAAAGATTGATCAACATCATTAACATTTTACCATTATTGCAAAAGAATTAAAATCTAACATCTAACATTGAGAATTGAGAGCAAGAAACCATAAACCATCAAAGATAAATACAAAGTTTTCCAAATCAACAACTCAGTTGCATTACTTCTCCAGTATTACATAATAATTTCAAGTCTCTCCTCTCCTACTACTACTGACTTTTCTAACTTAGCCAATTATGGCTTTTACAACCTCAAACCAGTGATTCTAACCTAGCCTAACCCTTTTACAAATGAGAAGGCACTGGACTTTTATAGAAAATTACATTTTGAATCAATGGCCAGGATTTAATTCATCCAATGGCTGCAATTGCACTTCTAGAAGCATCAAGCTGTTACATTTAATTTGGGAGCTCATCAGCTTGTCATTAATGAAAATTCTGATTGGATGATGAAATCAACTTCACATGTCTTCCAAAAACTCCTTCTAGCTGTAGACAGTTTGGGTACAGATTCTTATGTAGGCCCCACTTTGAATATTTGAATTGAACTCTTCTAGATTTCCCTTTTGGCACGAATCCATATGCAAGTCCCCCTTTTGATTTATTTAATCTTGAAAAATAAATACAATCATTAGTAGCTCACATGTTAAAAATCCAATCCAAATTAAATTTGAATAAAATTTTGGCCTTTTAAAAAAACTTAGATTTTTTAATGGAAATTTTCCATTTTCGGATTTTTTTCCATTTTTGGAAATTTTTTATTTTTGAAATTTTTCTCCATCTCAAGAATTTCATTTTAGAACATTTTTAAAATTTCAAGAAAAAATTGCATTCGGAAAAAAGTTTCATTTTGAAAAAATTCCGTTTTGATTTTTTTTGGGGATTTTGAAGTCTTGGAAATTTCCAAAATGGAAATTTCAGGATTTTGAAGGGGTCTTGAAAATTTCAGGGATTTCCATCAGGGATGGAAATACTCGAATTCCCTGCAAGGTCAAAATCCCCTAAACCTCATAACTTTTTTTCTAGAAGGAATTTTCAAAAAATTCAAAAAGCAACTCAACCTAATTTTTCATCCTCTACCATGGGTGCAAAAAAGAAAAAAAATCATTTTTGGAAAATTTCGAGATTTTGAAGGGGCTCTTGGAAATTTCCGAAAATAGAAATATTGGGGATTTCCATTAGGGACGGAAATACTCGAATTCCCTGTAGGGTCAAAATCCCCTAAACTCCATAACTTTTTTTCTAGAAGGAATTTTCAAAAAGTTCAAAAAGCAACCAGGCCTAATTTTTCATCCTCTATCCATAGGTGCACAAAATATTTACATATAACATTGAAAATTCATTTCAAAATCCCCATTTTCAAATTCCAAGATAGGCGAATTTCCCCAAGAGCCTCAAAATATTGTCCTCATCAAACCCAATCTAGACCTAATCATAAAATAACCTCCCAAGAAGAGAAAAACCAAAATTTGACCAAGTCAAGAGGTAGAGATGCAAAAGAAAAAAGAGGGTTCCTGCCTCTGGTAGGGCGTGTGTGCAAAAATTGCACAACAGAGTTCTATTGGTTCTTGGTACAAAATAGTAGCAGGGGGAGCTTGTATTTATATCTTTCATTCACAACTCTTTTGCATAGTTGATTTACTGCTATATTTCTCTACTTGCAACATATTATTGTGTTGGATAATTGGGTGGCTTCTCAATTGTTTTCATGGCATCTCACATTCTCCTATTTCATCCTTTGTCTTTGAGGCGAAAAGGGGGAGAGATGCTATGTGTTTTTCCATCAAGGACAAAGAGGGAGTTTATTGGCTCTCAATTGTTTTTGGTTTGTCCTTGATGTCAAAAGTGGTTTGTTGATATAAATGTGATGATATACTTTGTGGATGTTGACATGATGCATTCTCAGCTTGTTTTGATACATGATGATTACGGTTGGCTCACATGGTGATTCACATGGTTCATGGCTGGAACATGATGTTGGTTCACATGGTGATTTATAATGTTCATGGCTTGCATTTTCAAATTTCAGGTATATGGCATGGTTATTCAAGTATATATGATTCATTACAAAGTCTCTGGTATATTCAACTTGATCACTTTCAGATTATTAGGTTGTGCTTGACGTATTTTCAGTTTGGTTATATGAAGGCTCATATTGTTTGTATACTCTAAGGTGATCTTAGTCTTCCTTGTTACATTTTAATGTGATTGATTATTCATATTTTCTTTGTGCCAATTGCTATTACATATCATCATGGCATATGGCTTTGGCAATATAATTGTGTCAATGGTTTATATTGTGAACTTGGCATATGGATCAGTCTCATTGCATTTCATATTATTAAAGGAAGATGACTTTATTAAAAGTCATATGGCAGTGACTTTAATAAGGTTTTGGGCTTTAAATAAATCACATTAATCATGTGATGGCTGGCGAATACATGAAGTATCGAGCAGGTCTAAATGGTTAGTTTTTTTTTTGCTTGATCACAATTCATAGCATTTGACTTTGTGGCAACAATATTGTTTTGCTTAATATTGTCGTATTGTCAATATTTGGCATATGAATTTGGGAAGGTATTTATACCATGCAGATTACAAGTTTTAAACTTGTATATATATTCTCTTCATGGTTTACAATGTTTTGAGCAACTTGAATAGTCACATTGTATATGACATCGACAGTATAGAAGTTTTTGTTTTGAATAAGAAGCTTTGATTGTCGGTATCTTAAAGGTTTTGTTTGGTAATAAGGTATCAATATTTCCATAATGATTTGAGCCTGATTTTTATATCGGGTTGCATGGGGACTCGATATTCATGTGACTTCACTTTACTTATTAGTGACTTGGCATTGACAGTGATCTGTTGGTTATGATGTGGAATGATTTTGTCAACATTAAAGAATTGACATCAGATTTAAAAGCATAATAATGGTTTATTAATTATTGTGTTTTTGATTTGTTTCGAACTTCAAAACATCATTATGTTTGATAAAGTCTTTGACAAACTTGAAATAAATAATTTTAGGGAAATATTATTTTGAAGGGTTTGGAACCCTAGCCGCCATGGATGATTTGCTCAGCTACAATGCAGCTCTTGAAGCTTTCACAACTGACACTAAGAGAATATGGCAAAGAGCATGGATAGTTTTACTAGATTTTTTTTGGTTTGATTAAATGACAATAAGAACGGTTTTTTGGTTTGATAACTATCAATGGTTTAGAGCTCGAATGTAGAAGTTAGTTAGAAGAGATTCGATGACATCTTTCCAATTGGGTTGTTATGAACTCCTTGGCAGGTCATCATGTTTTTTCATTCAGTTTTTTTCATCATGACCAGGTACTGAAAACTCTATGTGGTTTTATGGTTTTGATTAAATTTTTTTGGATTATTCTGTTCAGGCATCTTAAGAGTTAAGTATTATTATTATTTTTGGTTTAAAAACCCATTAGGGTGTTTGAAATCTCATCTTGAAAGGCAATAAATTATATATTGTTTTCGTTGAGGGTTTAATAAAGTTTGTTAAGAGATATTATTTAGGGTTTCTCATTTGAATCCTAACCCAAGTTGATTTACAATTATTCAAATTGCATACAGAGATTATTATTTGCAGGGTCTTTAAAAGATGATCTTTAGGCATTATTATGTGGAACTGGAAAGAGGAATATGATGTTTCCAGACGTTTGATACAAAAGATATATTACATTTAAAATATTTGTTGTGATTCTTAGATTATTACATTTCTTGAAAATGTTGTCTTTTTCATACAACATTCTTCAATGTGCTTAATGAGGATATTCATAGTCTTCTATTGACAGTCTAGGACTGCAAGTTGCAGTTCTAGAGTATTGATAGAACACTATCATTATTATTATGCATTGTAATGGAGTTGGTGCTCCTGTATATTGTGGGGTTGGTGCTCATGTATTTTTTGGAGTTGGTGCTCCTGTATTGTGGGGTTGGTGCTCCTATATTCTGTGGAGTTGGTGCTCCTATATTTTTGTGGAGTTGGTGCTCCTGAATGTGAAAGATTTGGTGCTCTAATTGAATAAAGGAAAGATTTTTTGAGTGGTTTTTTATTCCCCAAGAGGGCTTTTCCACTCAGGACAAATTTTGGTGTTATGTGATGTTTCTATGTGTGAATGGTTTATTCTCTTGATTACAATATTTTCATTAGTTGCATAAAAAAATTTGTTGATGTCAATCATTCATTTATGCCATCAAAGCATCTTGCATAAAAGGTTTAGTTGTAATCTCTGATATATGTGTAAAATTTATCAAGCCAGTCTTAGTTAATAAAATGTTTATCAGATTTTTAATGCATATAATATTGTTTAAGTGAAGTTTGTTCTTCAATAGTCATTTGATATTCTGGTTTAAAAGTTTAAAAGTTTGTGACTTTCTTGAATCACTAATTCACCCCCCCTCTCAGTGATTCTATCTTCCAACATAAGGGTGACTCGCGGTTCGAGGGTTGTGTCTATTCGAATA